>JAIUZE010006221.1:0-13839 GCA_022085475.1 Heliosperma pusillum | reverse complement strand
TCCGGGACCGGACCGGAAAAATTCCGGTCCAAGACCGGACCGGACCGGTTGGACCGGAATTTAGACTATATGCCCAATTTTTTCTTATTCCGGTCCAAAAATTCCGGTCCAATGGACCGGATCGGACCGGTTAGACCAAAATAAAATAAAATTTATAGAAAAAAAAATCAAATATTAATAATTCCGGTCTTTCCGGTCCAATCCGGTCCGGACCGGAAAATACCGGTCCGAGACCGAACCGGACCGGAAACCGGAATCTTAAAAAATGATGGACCGGAGACCGGACCGGAATTTTTTTTTCCGGTTCCGGTCCAGTCGATTCCGGTCCGGACCGGTCCATTTTTCCGGTTCGGACCGGATTTTGCCCACCCCTAGATGTGCTAACCTCGTGGACGGCTCTGACAACCCAGAAAAGAAGGTTTGAGAAGTGTTACATTTCAAAATACGGACTGGGTTCTGTGGTATGTGATGGATTTCGCGGCATGATCGTACTCAAATTGAGTGGCACCAAAAAAAAAAATGTTATCAACCAAACTCAGGTTGGAGAAGAGATTGTTGAAATATGAATTTGACATTCTGGTAGAGTTTACTAATTATGTGAGATTAGGTGAGAAGATTGATTTGGGTTACGAATTAGGTTTTGATTTGGGATTTTCAGTATAACGAGGGTAATAAAGAGCAAATGAAAATGGGAGGAAAGAGTCTAAATGAAAATGAATGAGAGTAAGTATTGCCAAAGGGGATAAGTTAAATGAAGGGCATTTATGTCTATTTCTCTTTTTTTCCGTCTGAAAACGAAAATGGTAGCAAGATATGGTCGGAGTCAAAAATATGGGAGTAATTTAATAAAAAAATCTTTTAAGAGAGTAATTTTAGAAAAATGAAACATACAAGGAAGTTATAATTAATTTACTCTTTTTTTAATAATGATATTTATTATGCCACTGCATCCACTAAAGACATAAACATTAAACAATGACCTTACGAATACATTCATGACTCGTGTATGATATACGAGTATGTTGCAATAAACATACTTTTGCAGATGTTAAATTAAAAGATCAAGCGTTCACACCAAATTTATATGTTTACACAAGTTTGAGAAGTGATAGTACATATTAAGTTAAAGTATAAGATAATATGTACTTTTCAAAAGTTTTTTTTTTTTTGGCAACGGTTTAAGATAAGACCATTACATTCGCATAGCATGTTTAGCTAGGCGATGAGCAATCTTATTAATTGTACGAATGTCTTCAAGAATTCCATGAATATCGTGATGGTCGTCATCACATCCGAAGATCTGCAGAAGCAATTGAAGACAATCCGTCTGGACGTGCACATGGTGATGCCGATTAGTCAAAGCCCAAGAGAGGACCTCTTTGACTCCTCTTGCTTCAGCCTGTAACGCACTAGTCGACATAATTTACTTCTAATCCTTGAAGAAAATACACCCATTATATCCATAAGTGACCCATTCATAGGAGGATGAGAGCGAAGGAATCCAACATGCGTCAACCTTTATGGTGATGGTATCACAAGTAGATAAAGATGTCACCAACTCTAAAGGGAAAGAGTCTCTTAGTTGAATTCTTAGATTATCCGTAGGATCAACATATCCCTTTCTAGCAACTCTACAAGAGATTTGAGCTTCAATAACAGTTCGTACATCCGTATTCAGGGCAGCCATTGCCGCCTGAGGTGCAGGAGATATAGATCGGAAAATGGAGTTGTTCCTAACATACCAGAGACTTCTTAAGGTGGCAATGAAACTAATCACGAGATCCTCCGGATTAGATTTCTTTATAAGGAAGCATACCCAATTTATGACCCAGTGCGACATGGGAAGATGATGATCGTTCTCTGTGCGAATTCCCAGCGACGAACACTTCCATATTTTCTTAGAGAAATGGCAGTCTCTAAAGAGGTGGTCAATGCTCTCAATATTGCCATCAGAGCGACATAATTTACAGAAATGATCAGAATCAATATTCCTTCTTTTAAATTCGTAACCTACTGGTAGAGTATTTGTTATAATCTTCCATAAGAATATTTTCCAATTATAAGGAACAGGAAGTCTCCATAGATATTTTCTGCAAAAGAATTTTCCCTTTTCCCCGATTCTTGAAATGTCTTTTTCAGTACTAACTTTATCTTGTAATGTTTCGAGTGCTATTCCATACCCTGACTTAACAGAATAACATCCAGAACTTGTGAAGGGCCAGTAGATATAATCCGCGAAAGAGCTGTCACAAATAGGTAAGGATAAAATTTTCCGTGAGCTATCTTCGCAGAAGAGGTTTCGAATTTGGTGCTCGTCCCATAACCCAAAAGTGGTGATGAGATCCTTTATGATGATATCCGGTAAAGGGAAACCCGGTGGATGAATAGATTGATTGTTTTGAATAGGATATGTAGCATTTACCCATTTTTTTGACCATACCGGAATATTGGAGTCTCTCCCGAATTTCCACCCTGCATTGCGTAGAATCAGGTCCAGACCCATGCACATTCCTTTGCAACCCCATGAGAAATTTGTGCTTTTTTTTATAGAATTAATATCATAGTGATTGTCCTTTTTAAGTACTTTATCTCTAAATAAAGAAGAAAAAAGGGAGGAATTTTGTTTGTCTAGAAGTTTCCAGGCTTACTTTTCAAAAGTTATTTGTATTAGAAATAAAGTAACCATCTTGATATTTTCCAAAAACTATGTCAATTAAAAGAATGTAAAACTTGTATCAGAAAATATATATATACGTAAAAAACTATATAATTTAGAGTAAATATATTAGTCCAATACCATCTATAAACGTAAAAACTATATAATTTAGAGTAAATATATTATTGGACACATTATATTATGAAAGGTTATCTAATAAGTGATTTATATACATGAATATTACTTATTTATGGTATAGAATAATTAAGAGGTAAATATATTGTGATCATAATTAATACAATTGCATTTGTGTAAAAAAAAAAACAATATAAAAAAACGCAATTGCTAATCCCGCATGGGATTTTACTACATCCTACACAAATCCTCTTTCCCATCCCCTAACCACAAATCCCCAGTTCTGACCACTCATCCTCTAGCCCCGACCACCCATCCGGGCCACCCCAGTGGCCAGCACCGACAACTAGCCCTACGGCGTCAACCACTACGCGCGCAACTCACCTCTTTTCTTTTCCTTAGCATCTCCATCTACCATCTTCGACTAACCCTTACACCTATCCTTCACTACAACGATATCTCGGGAAACTCACGGTTTTTCTGACGGAAAAAAAATTCCGTCAGTAATTTATTATGACTGACGGACTACTGACGGAAAATTAAAACTGACGGAAAATTAAAACTGACGGATTATCCGTCAATAGCCGTCAGTAGAAAATGGCGCGTCGACTAAGTCAAAGGCGACAAAATTCACTGACGGGTACTGACGGAAATTCCGTTAGTAAATACTCCTACTGACGGAAATTCCGTCAGTAAAATGGGAGAGTACTGACGGAATTTCCGTCAGTATGTAATAATATCATAGTCAATTAAGGCCCAGACAAACATAGATCCTGACGGAAATTCCGTCAGAAAGTGTTTCGAAATCTCGGGAACCTGACGGAATTTCCGTCAGAAATTATCTGTTTATGTAAAAATCGCACGAAGAACTCCGTCATTCTTCATTCATTTTTTCCCCAAAACCTAACCCCCAAATCAATTCATTTCTTCATTCATCCATTTCCGACCACTGGCTACCTTACTACCACCGGCTAACTTCCTCCGGCTACCACTTTCCGACCACCACATCCTTGGTAAGTTTAATTAACTATTTCATTCTCTCTCTTTTCTCCTTTTGTTAATTTATATGTTGCTTATTAGTTGTTTGTTGTAGATCTGACGACCACCACTAGCTACCTCCTACCGTGGACCACCACTAGCTACTTGTCGCCGCCGCATCTTGTCGGAAAGTGTTTGTTTATTTTCATCCTTAGGTAATATATTTACCTTTATTTTAATTTCGCCCTCCGTCTTAATCATTTGTTTGTCTTTAATTGACGTAGGATAGTAGCCATTATTTTTTTTTGTTAATGAAATTTTTGTTGTTAATTTAATTTCGCCTTCCGTCTTAATTATTTGTTTGTCTTTAATTGACGTAGGATAGTAGCCATTATTGTTTTTGATAATGAAATTTTGGTTGTTGTTAATATAATTTCGCCCTCCGTCTTAATCATTTGATAATAAAATTTTTGTTGTTGTTAGTAGCTAGTTATTACATGTGTTTTGTATGTTAAAATTATTACATGTGTTGATATTGACTTAGTACCCGTTCAAAAATTACTCGTTAGGAGTAATTTTTGAATAGTCCCCGTTTTGGGACTGTCTTTCTACGTTGCAAGTCACTTAGGTAGTAAACACATAACTTGTAATTTATTAATGAGGAAAGAGTTCGGTAACAATTCCTTTAATGTTTTCTGAATGCATATGTTGAGTAAATATTTATTCAACATTGTGTATTTAGAAAACAAAGGGGAATTGCTGCCGAATTTTTTCCTCATTAATAAATTACTAGTGGTGTTTGCTAGTGACTTGAAACGTAGATTGATGGGTTTAGGTTGGAGTGATAAGGACCCAATTGAAGAAAATTAATTTTACTTGTTGATGAGAATTATATATATATATATATATATATATATATATATATTGATAATAATAAATGTTTAATTTACTATGTGTGATTATTGATTATCATTGTTGTTAATTTCTGATAATTTATTTATATAACATATATATATATTTAAATGTAGATACATAATAACATGAAAAGATTAGAACGACGGTGGATGTATGAAAGATTAGACGAAAAAAAGAAACCCAAGCTGATATTTGCAAATGGGGTGAAAGAGTTTATTGAATTCGCTGTCGACTAAACCTGCCATCGGCCACCCGAGGCGTCGACCACCCTTTGTCGCGTGACCCATGTTGTAGGCACGAGGAGGGGGTTGTCGACGCGGGGATGAGATCAGCGAAGGATAGTCGGCCATGAGAGTGTGGAGGATTGGTCGGAGCAATGCTGAGAGTGTTAAATGAGGAAGAAAGTTAGGGGAGGGTACCGGTGTTGGGAGAGGGGTTGGGTGATTAGGTTGCGCCATACAACGCAGCTTGGTTTTTTTAGCATTGTAGCACATTTTTCCGGGCGGCATATCTTTCTTGTTTATTGGCCATTTGAGGCGTGTGACCTACCATTGGAAAGCTAAGAGCATAAGCTATAACCTACACTTGGCCTTGCGTCCATAAGAGCTATATAACCCAAGATATACATGTTTGAAGTTGACTCTTGCGAAACTGACATTTCAATTCTTTATTTTGGCTCTTGATTGTGCATGCCAAGTCTTTAAATCTTCCTTTTGCTTGCTTTTATTAACTTTTAGCTTGCTTAACCTTGGTTGACTATGGCTCGGGTTTGACCCTTGACTTTTGTTAAGAACTTGCCTCGACTTCACCAAGTAATGCACAAAACCAATTCTCAAGGTACAAAACATACAACAACAAAAAGGTTACAAGATTACACCCAATTGCATAATACCAACACATATAATCAAACCAATTTTAAAATAAGCCAAAAATATGGAATTACAACAAAAGACTATAAGACGTGCTTAATACAAAACAGCTACTATGACCCATAAATTAACATTAATAGTTTACTAAATTACCCTAATTGACATGACTCAATTTGACGTTGTCATAATATCTTTTCTTTCTCCATTCGTCAAAATATTATTACTTTTGTGAAACGATTACAATCATTAGATCGTCACAAAATTCAATCTGGACCGTTTATAAAAAATAGAGTTTCATTTCTTTTAAGGAAATGGAGAGAATCTGGACTATATGTAAGCGCTAGATAGCACGGACACACCTATTTACCAGTCGTCCCGTGTCCGACACCCATGTCCGACACGACATTCGTCGGACACACGTCTAAACGTGTCGGACACCTATAATGTGTCTAACCTTTTGTATTTATTTGGGCGTGTGTCCGACGCATGTTCATGGTATTTGGGCACGTCTCCGACGCGTGTCCATGGTCATTGGGCAAGTTTTAGACGCACTTTCAAACGGAAAAATTCTCATTTGTGACAGAACGAACCGTCACACGTTTGCGACGGGTCAAGCTCTCCTCACAAGGAGCAAGTGGGGGACAAATGGATCGGCTTTGTTAGATCCTCTCATTGATTTTGGGTTAATTCATGTCGGGTAAGGTCATTTCGGGTTTCAAGTTGATTCAAGTTTGTTGATCGGCTTTGTTTCAGGTTAAACGGGTCGGGTTATTTTGTCACTCAAGTTTGTGAGATGATAATGCCACTATAATTTTGCCACTCAACTTTGTGAGAAAGTGAATAGTAAGATATCTCTATACGAAGTATGTAACTTGTATGTGAGTGTCGTTAAACAAAACAATAGTAGCTTTATTATACCCCTATAAATAAGCCTGTAATTCATCTTAACTTGCTTGCTATTAATTTTCACAAGTTCTCATTGAAAACGCATACTATCCGACAAAAACTGAACACGGGTCATATATCATGAGTAAGGCAAAAAGAAAGATCTTAGATAATAATAAATTATTTATCCTATCTAATCAAATGAGATAATATTTAACCGGTTTTATTTTTAAAACGAATATAGCTGTTTTAAGAGAGAACTATCGAATAATTTTAGCTAGGCATGACTAAAGCTAACTTCAAGCCAAGCTTGACCAAATTTTATAACGACCTCTAATTAAGTACTCCGTAGTCCGTAGATGTCTCATGTGATGGCTCTCTTTAATTGTACTCGTAAGTTCAAATAAAAAGCTTACCTGCAAGGTCACTATCGTAGTTAATGTATGTAACAGAGGTTATTCTTGTAAACCACATCTGAATTTCAAATCTTCTTTCAAACAAAACACAAATAACAAAAACAACACAAATGTGTATATATGTTTTACTCAACTCTGCGCATACAAAGGAAATTCAGTTTTTAATGAGAAAGAAAGATAGGTCCAAATAATAAGTACAGGAACAGTGAGTTTCCATTTTATCGTACTTCTCTCTCTAATTTCTTTTAACTCACTCCATCTCTCGATTTAGTTTATACTTTTCCGTATCTCAATTATTTATGAGATTATAAATACAGTCCTTATGTGTGTATTTAAGCGATAAAAAAGGTATAAATTATTAATACATATATTAATTACATTAATTTATGTGTAGTTCAGTACTCAGTTCGTAGGTTAATACCAAATTTAGGATATACGGAGTATCAAATACTTAAATATAATCCTAAAGGTTGTATTTATCGTTTTCCATTATTTATTTACGTATTCATTTCAAATATGTAAACACTCATTTTCCTACCTATGCACGGGGTACTTTTCACTTTTTAAAATCAACTTAAAACATTTTCTTAACTCTTATTTACTCCGTTTTTGTGCCAAAAACAAACGTATGACATAATGATATTTACGACACCATTATATAATTAATTTGACTTACTCAGATACATAATCCTACTGTTATTAAAAGCAAAACATTTCAAGCCATTTCCATCCCCCACATCAGCATGCCAAGTTGTTTTTACAGTGGACCCCACGTATACCCCACCATTAAATACATGAATTATTTGCAAAATGCAGAACTTTAAATGGATTATTACTAATTTTTACTAATCATATATCCATATTTATTTTACACAATTTTTATACAATTATGTTTTATACGACAAAATTTTATTTTAGATTCGATGTAATTCTCTCGGTTATATTTTAAATCTAATATCGATATGCTATAGAATTGATGATTGTTGATTTCGATAACCCACTATATGAAGTTATGTGGATAATACACTTACAGAAGTACAGTTTCACGATATCGTTATGTATATTTAAATTTTTGTATATTGACACAAATCCAAAAGTAACCTATATTCAACTACTCTTTTCGCCCATGTCATTTATTTACCTTTAGTTTTAACACAGAGACGTAAAAAAGAGAAAGAGATCAGTCATTGGTAGATAAATGGATAAAAAATTACGTTTTCTCAAGAACTAACACTTATAAATACTTAATTGAAATATAATTTAGTAAACAAAAATCTTAATATCACGGGATATAAAACTTGCATAATATAAATTTTTTAAATTTTTTTTTGGAGTTAACCGTGTTTATAAAAACATACCCATGCACTGACAGCTATTATAAAATCATACCCGTGCAATTTTGCACGGGGTTAAAACTAGTAACAATATTATTATATTACGAGTATATAGGACAGTACACTTCTCTTCTACTTATTTATTTTCCTCCTTTTATCAAATTTCCTTTACTTTCTGCGGAGTATCTTATTTTTTTTCCACTTTAATTTGTTCTTCTTCTTCTTCTTCTCTTCTTCATTATTCCACCCTTCTTCTACAAATATTCTCCTTCTTTTCTCACACTTTATACACTATATTTATTTATCTCTTTATTTTTATTTTCCCTTTTTCCTTTTATTATTGGAGAGAGCTTTGAAGCTCTCAACAATGGCGGATATAACTCATCTCCCCATGGAACAACTCCAAGACCTTGAATATTGCATAGACTCCAATCCTCCTTGGGGTACTTTTCTAACCTTTTTTACTTTTTACTTTATTTTTATTTCACCTCAAAAGAATGAATAAATTTAAATTTAGTCATAATTTTAGTTTATTTTTCGGTGTAACGGGAGCCAAAAGGGTAAATATAATGCTGACGAAATTTAAACCGAGTTCATAATTAATAGTGTGCTTCACTTTATAATCATAAACCTTATTATCACCTCATTTTGACCATAAATGTCCCACCACCATTGAAAAAGCTTAAAAAAGACTCTTCATTTTTACTTGGTTTTTGAAAATAAATAATGGGTTTGCTTTAGTTTTTTTTGGGTTTGTCAATTTTTTGAGTTTTTTTATTGGGTGTTTAACAGAGAAATTGCACTTATTGTATTTTTTTACTTTTTATTTTGCACACTTTCATTCTAGTGGTCCAAATTTTAAAATTGCTCTAGGAAAAGGAATGAAATTAAATGGAAGAATTTAAAATTATGATGATTTTTATTTTTATACTTAAATAATTTAATAAAAATTGTCGGGGTTTTGTAGTCAAATGTCACAGCTTTTTATGTCTGATAAATTGCCTGCTTCTATATTAATGTTACTGTGACACATGTTTAAAGCTTCATTCATGTTTGTCATTTCTCAAGTGGGTTCAAAATTCCCACATTATGCATTTTGTCAAATTTATCTGCCATTTGTTGATATAACTATTTTGCAAATTCTAGTTGAAGACGGACCAATTCTTTCGGGCTTAATATAACCATTTTAACGATAAATGTGACAATTTGAAAAGTAACCTGCAATAGCTTAGAAAATGGTGTTGGTAAATGGTAACATTTCGTCCTAAATGGGTCACATTTACCTCGTCTTGCAAAAGAGGAATTGTGATCGTCTTCTGCAAGGCTTGTTATAACTATTTTCACTTTTTTTTATGACTTATGATTCTATATGGGGATTATGATTACGGCTTAATCACTCGAGAATTTTCTTATATACGGAGTATGGCATGTGAGAAGGTGTTACTAGCGTACAAAAAGTCGAAACTTTTCTGTTAAGAAAATATAGTTGAATTATTTTAGCAAATTAATTTGAAATTATAAGTAAGATAATTAGTTAAGAGATTTTTTTGGCAGGTTAGTTAGAGACATATGCATCTTTCAAATTAAACTTATTGGTCAACAATTAATTTAAAATTTTACCGTTATTTTTTGTCACTAATAAAATGTTTACAAATTAAGCAATTAAATAATTGGTTAGTTGCAATATTGTTACAAACTAGAGTTTTTTTTGGAATGATTAATGTGTGACCTTGAAATTTGGTTTCTGTTAAGAGTTAGGAGTTTCACTCGTTACCTTCACGTCATGGTTACTTGTTCCGTCACCTAAATTGGATGAAGCTCCTACTTAATCTCTAATTTTATCCGGGATTGTGAAATTATCCGACTTTCTTGCATCAACTAGTGAGAAAGATCGAATTTTTGTTGTCTGTCATGAAATTTCAGTATGTTTTCGGATGAATTGTTTATCGTGTTCTGGATGGATTTAACTTCAGTTAATAGTCGGTATTAGATTTTATGGCCTTTATGAGATTAGATGCATGGCTTGTAGGAAGGGTTATCGATTACTTTGTGCAAAATCGAATTAAATAAGAATGGAATAATAACCGTAAACAAATTTCTTGTGAAAATGGCTTACACTGAGATTATTGGAAAACAATACAAGTAAGAGAGGAGTGAATTCCTAAATGTCGCAGTATTTATCTAGATGTTATAATTGTTTCAACTTTTAATCCATTGGGTTTTGGGTTGAAAGACAGACATTTTACTATATAGTGGAAGGACTAAGACAGTCTCATACAAGTCTTTTGGTTCATCGAATTACCGGTTGTGGAGTCTGGTTTTATGTTTATTGTGACTAAATTATAGTGCTGAGGATCAAGGAGGTTAAACAGAATGCGATAGCACTATAGCAGATGAGTAATTTTTTTTTAAACGGCATTTAAGAAGAATGATTATTCACGAGTAATATGCTCATTTGAGTCTTTGAAAAACAGCCTTTCAATTCTGTACTCGAGGTTGTGTATGCTTGTTGTCATCCAAATCCGCAAATGTTGGGACACCCTCTCATCTTGGTTGGCAATAGATTTTGGTTCTGCTATGGTAGTCAGATTGAGAGTTTTCCATCAGCGAGTTTTTCTAATTTGAAATTGTTAGCTTACTATGTCATCAACTCATCTTACGATGTTTATGATATGAGTAGTTGGCCCTCACTGAGCCTTCTTGGGTGAGATATTCAGATTACTTGTGGCATTATGGGGATAAATTCTTGTCTATGCTTATTTGATGTCTTGGAGAAATATTTTGCAGCTGAAACCATCATTCTAGCATTTCAGAACTACATACTGATGCTGGGTACCAGTGTAATGATTCCGACAATGCTTGTCCCCGCGATGGGTGGATCTGATGTAAGCTATTTTCCCCTCTAGCTCTAACTTTTAAAGTCAATTCAGATTGGGTCTTGTTCGAGTCGAGTTACTTTGGTTTCAGTTCTGTTCGGATAAGTCAAATTCGATTGAGGGACAGTCGGCCGACTGAAATCTTGCTAGATCCACTTACTAGGCTTGCTAGACTACTATGGCTTTGTTGAACGTATAACGACACCTTGACCTTGCTCAAATGACTAGGGTGACAAAGCTCGGGTTATACAAACTTTGCTATTTGTGGCGGGCATTAACACACTCCTGCAAGCACTATTTGGCACCAGGCTACCAGCAGTGGTTGGAGGATCTTTTTCGTATATCATCCCCATAGCTTACATTATCAATGACTCATCTCTGCAGCGTATTCCTGATAGTCACGACGTAAGTTTCAATTTTTACATGATCTAACTCTTTGGAAATCCCAATTTTCTGATTTTTTTCTTGCATTTCTTTTGTTTCTACTCATAGCCATGGTATTAAATCTGGTCCGTCATCCGTCATATCATAATTGAGTTATGAAGCTTCTCAAGATTATTGTGACAACATTTTGAAGCAGTATCGGCTACATTTAGGGCACAACGGCCAAGAGTTGACTGTGGCTACCAATTCCATGGTCGTCTCAGACCTAGATTTAATATTATGTTTAAAAGACTTAAATCACAAATCTAGCCAGTTATAGAATTTTGAATGACCGAGATATTGGAAGTTTAGAGCAGCATGCAAAGCATTCGAGGAAAAGCAACCGTATCGTGTTGTTGCTTCACAGTTTCTCTATTTTGCCAGTACAGTTAGTGGTCTGAAAGTAGTTAAAAATTGCTGATAGCTGATGCACAACTTTGTTGCATTCAGAGATTTATACAAACTATGCGAGCAATTCAAGGAGCTCTGATTGTGTCTTCAAGTATACAGATCATCTTAGGTTACAGTCAGTTATGGGGACTTTTTTCACGGTATGTCTTCCGGAAGTGAAGTGTGCTTTAATTTATTTATTTTTCTGTTGACTCCCTTTTTGAGAAAAAGCTCCACATTTTCGACATTTAGGTTTACTTATACACTGATTTTTTTTTTTCGCGTTTTCCTTGCTTCCTCTCTATTATTTTACGTGTTTTTGACGGTTTCAAATGATAATTCATGTTCGGCGACCCTTCATCATTTTGGGTTTAAGGCTCTTTTGTTGTCTGTTTTTTTTTTTCCGATAACGATGGATGTGTATATGCCTACTTTCTCACAGGTTTTTTAGCCCTCTTGGAATGGCACCCGTGGTGGGATTAGTGGGCTTGGGATTGTTCCAACATGGATTTCCTGCGGTAGGTGCTAGTAAGAGATGTACTGCTTTCGTGTTTGAATATCACATTGATTGCTCAAGTTCACTATTGTATTCTGTCTTTCGTTCCAGTTAGGAAACTGCGTGGAGATAGGTCTTCCAATGCTACTGCTGGTGATTGGATTGTCCCAAGTAAGTTTAAGCATAATGCAGCATTGTACTATAACTGGCCGTTGATTTATTTAATCACCGAGCTTCTGTGTGCATTGCAGTATCTGAAGCATGTCAGACCTTTGAGAGACGTACCGGTTTTCGAGAGGTTTCCGATTATTATATGTATCAGTATTGTATGGATTTATGCTGTTATCCTGACAGCAGCTGGAGCCTATAGACATACACCTACTCGTACAAAAATTAGTTGTCGAACTGACAGAGCAAATCTCATATCAACAGCTCCATGGTAATCATCTTTTGAAGCCAACACACTATTTCCTGTAACTAATACCATGATTTTGAAAGCCATTTATTGCTGCAGGTTTAAATTTCCATATCCACTGCAATGGGGCCCACCTACATTTGCAGCCGGGCATTGCTTTGCCATGATGTCAGCTGTATTCGTGTCAATGGTTGAGGTACGGATGATGATTGTAGCTAAATGAGGAAAGAAAAAAATATCTTTTAAAGAAACTTTGATAAATTATCAGATGATGCGGTGTCATGAACTCATGATAAGATTATCATGAGATATTGAGTTAAATGAGTGGGTCTTACGTTATTTAAGTTCTACGAAACCATCTCCTGGGAGACTAGTTGCAGTGTGTTTTTTTCTGTTATAACCTTCCGTGTAGTGACTTCTTATATTAGCAAATGACACTTCTCTTTGACAAATGATGCAGTCAACAGCGGCTTATAAGGCAGCATCCAGGCTTGCGATTGCTACCCCTCCTCCAGCTTATGTCCTGAGTCGAGGCATCGGATGGCAGGTAAATCTTTATAAAATAGTCATGACCGGTTTCTTTAATACTTCGTATTACTTATGTGTCATTGAACTTTAATACGAAGTATATGATAATGTTAAATATGATTTTTTTTTTGTTTTTTTACTTGTTATGGGTCATCCAAAAACAGACTTCATAGGAGGTGTCATCAACATGATATTAATTTTTCATCTAAATTCTTGCCTCACAAATTTCAGAACCTGAAGATATATGTTCTCCTTGTAGGGGATTGGAGTTCTGCTTGACGGTCTATTCGGAACATGCAGTGGATCTACTGTTTCTGTGTAAGAACTGTCAGATAATCTATGGTTAATGTGAGTTTATATTTCCCTCCTATAATGAATGAGCCTAACTTCAGATCAACTTTCAGGGAAAATGTCGGATTGCTTGGTTTGACCAGAGTTGGAAGCCGTAGAGTTGTCCAAATATCAGCTGGTTTCATGATCTTCTTCTCTATTTTAGGTTGGTCTTGATTGTAACCGAGTTGAA
>JAIUZE010006219.1:0-59939 GCA_022085475.1 Heliosperma pusillum | reverse complement strand
AAGTTTAGGACGACTTAAAAGTCAAGAAAAGTCAATGACGACTTTAAAAAGTCAAGAAAAAGTCAAAGACGACTTAAAGTCAAGAAAAGTCAAAGATGACTAAAAACGGTCTTTTCATGAAATCTCTCAGAAATTCCAAATACGAACGCGGAATTTCAAAATACGACTCGGAACAAAAATTTCTATTTTAAAACCTTAAGTCTACTGAAAAGTGTTAGTAAATATTTTTACTAGAAAAATTGGGTACTTTTCGGGTTGTTACACTTCTCTTCCTAACAAGGCAGCCTATCGTTGTAATCCAGAGGAAACAAAGGAGTTGCAAAGACAAATTGAAGAGTTGATGGAGAGAGGCTATGTTCGTGAAAGTCTAAGTCCTTGTGCCGTCCCTACATTGCTTGTGCCAAAGAAAGATAGAACTTGGCGTATGTGTATCGATAGTAGGGCTGTGAACAACATAACAATCAAGTATCGTTTTCCAATTCCAAGGCTTGATGATATGTTGGATGAGTTACATGGTTCGGTAGTCTTTTCAAAAATTGATTTGAGGAGTGGTTATCATCAAATCAGAATGAGAGAAGGGGACGAATGGAAGACCGCTTTCAAGACCAAGCATGGCTTATATGAATGGACCGTCATGCCATTTGGTCTCACTAATGCTCCAAGTACTTTCATGAGGCTTATGAATGAGGTACTCAAGGCATTCTTGGGCAGATTTGTGGTTGTCTATCTTGACGATATATTGATTTATAGTCGTAGTTTGGAGGAACATTTTGAACATCTTCGAAGTGTGTTTGAAACACTAAGAAGGCAGCAACTATATGGTAAGAAGGAGAAGTGTTCGTTCTTGGTTGATAGTGTGGTTTTTCTTGGCTATGTGGTGTCTAAAGAAGGGGTTTTGGTTGATCAATCAAAAATCGAAGCTATCAAGTCTTGGCCATCTCCTAAAACAGTAAGTGAGGTTCGATCTTTCCAAGGTCTTGCTTCGTTTTATAGGAGGTTTATTCGTGACTTTAGTACCATCACTAGTCCTATAACCGAGTGTTTGAAGAAGGGAGCATTTGTTTGGAATGAGGCTGCTCAACGTGGCTTTGAAGCGATCAAAAGGAAGTTGTGTGAGGCACCCGTCTTGGCACTTCCATATTTTACACAACCCTTTGAAGTCGAGTGTGATGCAAGCGGAGTTGGTATAGGTGCTGTCCTTGTGCAAGGTAAGTGACCTATTGCTTATTTTTCAGAAAAGTTGAGTGGTGCTAGGCTCAACTACTCTACTTATGATAAGGAGTTCTATGCCATTGTGAGAGCTCTTAATCATTGGAGTCACTATCTTCGTCCAAGTCACTTTGTATTACATTCGGATCATGAATCCTTAAAGTACATCAATGGGCAACTGAAACTAAATCCGAGGCATGCTAAATGGGTGGAGTTCTTACAATCATTCCACTTTTCTTCAATACAAGGATGGTAAGAGTAATGTGGTGGCTGATGCGCTTTCTCGTCGGCACTCTTTGCTATCCGTGCTTGATGTTCGTTTGCTTGGGTTCGAAACATTGAAGGACTATTATGAGAATGATGTTGATTTTGGGGAGTTGTTCCTTGGTTGCAAATCTGGTGTAATGGGTGAGTTTGTTTTGCAAGATGGTTTTCTTTTTAAAGGGAATCGATTATGTGTTCCTAAGCATCCAGTTCGTGAGTTGTTGATTAGGGAAGCTCATGGAGGTGGACTTGCTGGTCATTTCGGTGTTGCTAAGACTTTCGAAGTATTGAAGGAGCATTTCCATTGGCCTCGTATGCAAGGCGATGTGCAATGTGTGATTCGCAAATGTGTTACTTGTCATGTATCAAAGAGCACATTTAAGCCCGGAGAGTACACTCCGTTACCTGTTCCTAATCGTCCATGGGAAGATGTATCTATGGATTTTATTGTTGCTTTGCCTCGTACTCAAAGGGGTAAGGATGCAATCATGGTGGTCGTGGATCGATTCTCTAAAATGGCTCATTTTGTGGCTTGCCACAAAACTGATGATGCAAGTAATGTGGCTGATTTGTATTTTCGAGAAATACTACGTCTTCATGGGGTTCCAAAGACAATTGTTTCAGATCGTGATTCAAAATTTTTGAGCTATTTCTGGAATACTTTATGGAGGAAGGTCGGCACTAAACTCTTGTTTAGCACATCTCACCATCCTCAAACCGATGGGCAAACGGAGGTAACTAATCGAACCCTTGGTACCTTACTGCGTGGTCTTGTGAGTAAGACACAAAAGGATTGGGATATAAAGCTTGCCCATGCTGAATTCGCTTACAATCGTTCTCCAACCTATGCTACTGCTCATTCTCCATTTGAAGTTGTGTATGGTGTGAATCCGTTCTTGCCTTTAGATCTTATTCCATTGCATAAGGATGAATTGGTTCACAAAGATGCGGAGTCTAAGCTGAAATCGATGGTGAAGTTGCACGAACAAGTTCGAGCTAGAATAGAGTCTATCAATGAGACTTATAAGCGTAAGTCTAACAAGAATAGGAAGCCACGAGTGTTCGATGTTGGGGATCTAGTTTGGGTCCATTTGAGGAAGGAACGATTTCCGAGCAAGCGAAAGAACAAGTTAATGCCACGAGCTGAAGGTCCTTACAAGGTGGTTTCGAGAGTCAATGACAATGCTTACAAGGTCGAACTTCCAGGTGACTATGGTGTCCATGCTACGTTTAATGTGGGTGATATATCTCCTTACTTAGATGATGACGGGATTTCAGAATTGAGGACAATTCCTTTCAAAGGAGGAGAGGATGATAAGATCATGGATGGCATGGATGAACTAATTGTCAATGTGGACAGTCCTATGGACCATTCAAAAGTTGTTCCACGAGTTCAGTTAGGGAATTGGTTTGGTGAGTCCATAACACGAAGCCTGTGCGTGATCAATGGAGCCATTTAACAGTCTAATTGACTGTTTACACAAGGATGCAACGGTTGAATGGACTGAGTCATAGCTGTCATTTACACCTTGTTTTATTATCATTTTAAGTCTTATTATTGCTGCATTTGTGTCTAATAATATGGCTGTTAGAGGGTCATAAATAGTAGTTAATTGGAGTCATTAAGCTAGTGTTTACTACTTAGTTTGTGGCTGCATAGAATTCGAAATATAGAGCAGTTGAAGGCTGCTAAAAGAGCTGTTGTAAGGCTGTCAAATAAGGTAAGTTTTAGCCTAATTAAGAGCCTCTTTAAGAGCCTTAATTGGGTAGTTTATTGCTTGGTTTGACCAGCCATTATAGGTTTGTAATGAGGGCTATTTAAGGCCAAGATTGCTGGAGGTTTTCACTCATTCAATCAATAAGAAATACAATATTTTCCCTAACTTTGCTGCTGCAAAAACACTTTGTTATTATTCAACAAGTTTGAGTAACAACTTGATCGTTCTCAATAGGTCTTGGGTTTCGATCTCCATTGTCGAGTTATAGGTCTAACTCGCCAAATATCAGTACTTAGTTCGCTATTTGTTTGCCTCAAATATCACGGTTGAGACTGGGTTGCACCTAGTGCATTCGGGTCTCGTTGTGTGTTTGTTGTTTCAAAGACTTCCGCTACCAACTCGTATCAGACTCATTGTTCACACAAGGAGTTAAGATTCAAACAATGGGTAATGAAGGAAGACTCATCGTTCACACAAAGAGTTACAATGCAAACAATGGGTAATGAAGAAAGAAAAACAAGGAGTTACAATGCAAACAATGGGTAATGAAAGAAGAGTCATTGTTCAAACAAGGAGTTACAATGAAAACAATGGGTAATGAAGGAAGACTCATTGTTCACACAAGGAGTTACAATACAAACTGTGGGTATTGAAGGAAGACTCATTGTTAACAGAAAGAGTTACGATGCAAACAATTGGTAATGAAGGAAGACTCATTGTTCACACAAGGAGTTACAATGCAAATTATGGGTAATGAAGGAAGACTCGTTGTTCACACAAGGAGTTACATTGCAAACTATGGGTATTGAAGGAAGACTCATTGTTCACTGAAAGAGTTATAATGCAAACAATGGGTAATGAAGGAAGACTCATTGTTCACAATAGGTGTTACAATGTAAACTATGGGTATTGAACGAAGAGTCATTGTTCACAGAAGGAGTTACAATGCAAACAATGGGTAATGAAGGAAGACTCATTGTTCACACAAGGAGTTACAATGAAAACAATGGGTAATGAAGGAAGTCTCATCGTTCAGACAAGGAGTTACAATGCAAACAATGGGTAATAAAGGAAGACTCGTTGTTCACACAAGGAGTTACAAATCAAACAATGGGTAATGAAGGAAGACTCATCGTTCACACAAGGAGTTACAATGCAAAAATTGGGTGATGAAGTAAGGAAGACTCATTGTTCACAGAAGGAGCTACAATGCAAACTATGGGTAATGAAGGAAGACTTATTAGTCACAGAAGGAGATACAATGCAAACAATAGGTAATGAAGAAAGAAAGACAAGGAGTTACAATGCAAACAATGGGTAATGAAAGAAGACTCATTGTTCACACAAGGAGTTACAATGCAAACAATGGGTAATGAAAGAAGACTCATTGTTCACACAAGGAGTTACAATGCAAACTATGGGTATTGAAGGAAGACTAATTGTTCACAGAAAGAGTTACAATGCAAACAGTTGGTAATGAAGGAAGACTCATTGTTAACACAAGGAGTTACAATGCAAACTATGGGTAATGAAGGAAGACTCATTGTTCACACAAGGAGTTTGAACTGAAACCTCTACAAAAATAGTGCTTTTCAGAGGCTACAAGGGGCCAGGGTGAACACTCCCTCACACGTACACTCACTCAGTCAGAAACCTGCACTAGGCCAGGCAGAACAGATAGGACTTTGCCCCTTAGCACACAAGCAGAGGTAGCAAAGGTTGTGTTTAAGACTCAAAACACACAAGTAATGATTCTTAGACACTGTAATCTTAGGTCAAACACAAGTTCACTAAGAGTTACCACAATACTTAGCTTTGCTAAAGAATTGCAAATGAACAAAGTTCAGGTTTATATTAATTCAAGTCTGATTTCCTTAGGGTTACAAGCAGGCCTTATATAGGCAATTACAAACGCTCTCCACCCTTGAAAATAACATAATCTAAGGGCTTTAAGAGCCTTACAATACTGATAAAGAAATGCAAAAAGTCAGCTAATACGGACGAGCCATGACAGACTGCAACTGACAGAAAACAAAGCTGAAAAGTGCTCTTGTCCCTTGCCTTAAATGGTAATGTTGTTGAATTCCTTAGGGGTTCTTTGTCTGGTTGTTTGCTGCTGTTCTTGGGGGTTGAGAGGGACTGCTAGATACCTTCCCAACGTTCTTATTTAGGTTAAGTTGATCACACAAAAGTAAGGAGTCTTGGACATATTAAATTGGACTTGTTCCTGCAGACTTCCTCAAATGATCTTCAATATGGTAGGCTGTTTTAGATGGACTTCCAGAACTTATTTGGAAAACTTGTCCTAGACTTTTATGTTGCTAAGGACCTTAATTAAAGGGGAAAAGAAGTTGGAGCCCTTGGTTGGACTCGTGCTGCATGAGATTTGGCTGGTTACTGGACTTGTTCTGGCTGGTTTTCTGAAGGATTGACCCTGCTCTGGTTAGTCTTGCTGTGGCTGCTCTTGCTGGTGTTCCTGCTGGTTCTTGACATAAGGGTGGGTGCTTGGGAGGTAGTAAGCTTGGTGTCTCTGTTGTGGGACCCATGCCTGGGTGTAGGGTAGGTGGTAAGCTCCATGTTCTTGCTGTGACATTGTTCTGGCTGGTTGGAGGTTCAACTCCTGTTGCAAATTCTCCTTCCTGAAAAGGATTTGCCCTCACATCCTCACTAGTGTCATCATCAGATTCTCCATAATATGGGCTTAGATCACCAACATTGAATGTACCATGCACTTCATACTCTCCTGGGAGGTCAATCTTGTAAGCATTAGAACCCAACTTCTCAATGACCTCAAAGGGACCCTCTGCTCTTGGACTCAGCTTGTTCTTCCTCTTGTCAGGAAACCTTTCCTTCCTTAGGTGCCACCACACTAGATCCCCTGCCTTGAACTCTCTGGATTTCTTTGGACCTCTTGCTCTGGACTTATACATTTCATTGGACTTTTCAATTTGCTGTTTCACCTTGGTATGCATCTGCATCATCTGCTCCACTCTGGTCTTTGCATCATAGGGCACCACCTTCCTTGCTTCTGGTACAAGGTCTGTTGGCATCAAGGGGTTAGTGCCATAAACAACTTCAAAGGGGCTTTTACCTGTGCTGGTAGAGGGGGCTCTGTTGAATGCAAATTCTGCTTGAGCCAGCTTTAGATCCCAATCCTTCAAGGACTTGGAGATGATACATCTGAGGATCCTGCCCAATGTCTTGTTTGTTACCTCTGTCTGTCCATCAGTTTGAGGGTGGTGGGAGGTGCTGCATAGGAGCCTGGTCCCTAGCAGCTTCCAAAGTGTCCTCCAGAAGTGACTCATGAACTTAGAGTCCCTGTCAGATACTATGGTCCTTGGTCCCCCATGGAGTTTGACAATCTCCTTGAAGTATAGGTCTGCAACCCCCATGGCATCCTCAGTCTTCTTGCAGGCAACAAAATGTGCCATTTTGCTAAATCTGTCCACAACCACCATGACTGAGTCCTTGCCCCTCTGTGTCCTAGGAAGAGCTACAATCAAATCCATGCTAACATCCTCCCAAGGCTTATCTGGAACTGGTAAGGGGGTGTAGGCTCCAGTCTGGAAGAATGACTTGGACTTCTGGCAAGCACTGCACCTCCTGATCACATCCTGAACGTCTCCCAACATCTTTGGCCAATAAAATTGTTCCTGCAACATGTCATAAGTTTTCTGGATTCCAAAGTGACCCGCTAGGCCATTTGAATGTACCTCCTTCACTAGCAACCCCCTGTAAGGACCCCTTGGTACACACAGCTTGTTACCTAGGAACAAGAACCCTTCCTGCTCCCAGTATCTACTTCCACTCTTAGGAATGCCTTCCATCCTTGCCACCCAGTCCTCCTTAACGTCAGGATCCTCCCTGTACAACTCCTTCATGTGCTCAAACCCAAGTACCCTTTGCTCCATAAAAGTCAGCATCATGGTTCTCCTTGATAAGGCATCTGCCACCACATTGTTCTTGCCCTCAATGTACTTGCTGGAGAATGAGAAGGACTGCAAGAATTCCACCCACTTAGCATGCCTAGTATTCAACTTGTGCTGCCCATTGATGTACTTGAGTGCCTGATGATCTGAGTGCAATACAAAAGGCTTGGGCTTTAGATAATGACCCCAATGGTACAAAGCCCTGACTATTGCATAGAACTCTTTGTCATATGTTGAATAGTTGAGCTTAGCACCACTCAACTTCTCACTAAAGTATGCCACAGGCTTTTGTTCTTGTGTAAAGACAGCACCAATGCCTATACCACTAGCATCACACTCCACCTCAAATAACTTGCTGAAATCAGGGAGAACAAGGACAGGAGACTCACACAAGAGGTCCTTGATGATGTTAAAAGACCTCTCAGCCTTGTCATTCCACCTGAATTCTCCTTTTCTCATACACTCAGTCCGGGGAGCCATGATGGAACTGAACCCCTTAATGAACCTTCTGTAGAAGGAGGCCAGCCCATGCAAACTCCTCACCTCAGTTATAGTCTTAGGGACCTGCCACTCCCTAATTGCCTTCACCTTGTCTTGATCAACAGCAACCCCTTCCTTGGATATGATGAATCCTAGGAATTGAACCTCTTCCTGCATAAAAGTACATTTCTCCATCTTGCCAAATAGCTTATGCTTCCTCAATACATCAAACAACAATTTCAAGTGCTGGAGGGGTTCTTCTGCTGAAGGACTGTATACCAAGATATCATCAAAATACACAACAATGACCTTCCCTAGATAGGGCCTCAGTACCTCAGTCATCAACCTCATAAAGGTGCTTGGGGCATTAGACAACCCAAAAGGCATTACCAGCCACTCATACAACCCATGCTTGGTCTTGAAGGCTGTCTTCCACTCATCCCCAGCCCTGATCCTCCCCTGGTGGTACCCTTGTCTCAAATCAATCTTGGAGAAGACCTTAGCTCCACTCAGCTCATCTAAGATATCATTCAACCTTGGTATGGGGAACCGGTATTTGATGGTGATATTGTTGATAGCCCTACTGTCTATGCACATCCTCCAAGACCCATCCTTCTTGGGCACTAGCAAGGCAGGAACTGCACATGGACTGAGGGACTCCCTCACAAAGCCCTTGCTGAGTAGGTCACTAACTTGAGCTTGTAGTTCCTGAGTGGCCTTTGGATCACTTCTGTAGGCAGGCTTGTTGGGTAGCACTGCTCCAGGAATAAGGTCAATATGGTGTTCTATCCCTCTGAGTGGGGGCAGCCCACTAGGCAGTTCAGCAGGAAACACATCTCCATAGGCCTCCAGTACCTGCTGGACCTCAGCTGGGATGCTTTCTTGGGGGAGCAGAACTTCTGTTGTAAGGAGGATGAACACAGGCTCATCACCCATGAGCTCTTGAACAACCTCAGCTTCACTCAACAACAGAACCTCCTTGGACACATCATTGACAGGAGTTAGGTTCCCCTTAACATTCGGAGGCAAAGGAGCCAAGATGATCTTCTTGTTACCAAACTTGAAGGCATAGGTATTGTCTCTCCCATGGTGTATAGAGTCTCTATCAAATTCACATGGCCTGCCTAACAAGAGGTGGCAAGCATCCATAGGAAGAACATCACACAAGGCTTCATCAGTATAGCCCTTGCCAATAGAGAAAGGCACAACACATTGCCTATCAACCCTCACTTCCACTCCTTTGTTCAGCCATCTCAGTTTGTAAGGGTGGGGGTGTTCTTGTGTGGTTAGGGACAACTTATCCACCAGAGTTGTGGAGGCTTTATTGGTACAACTTCCCCCATCAATTATCATGTTACAAACCCTTCCCTTTATGGTACACCTAGTTCTGAATATCTGCTGCCTCTGATCATCTTCCAAGGGTTGAGGTTGGGTGTGCATAACCCTCCAAGTCACTAGACTCAAGCCTGCATCAGGCTCAATCATCTCCTCACTAGGTTCTTCCTCAGGTTTTTCAGTAATCTCACATTGAAGTGTGAGTTGTTCAAAATCCCTCAGGTAGGACTCAACAGACCTACTGTCTTGTTTCAGGTGGGTTAGTTTGATGAACATGTCTTGGGTGTAGTCTTTGGACACAAACTTATCCTTCATTTTCTTTTTAAGCTTATCCCAAGATTTAATAGGGTATTTACCTTCCCTAGCCCTCTGACTTTTCATGTTTTCATACCATGGAGATGCATATCCTTTTAGTTTCATGATGGCAACTTTAAAAGCCCTCCTATCAGTATAACCTTTAAACTCAAAGACTCTCTCTACTGACCTTAACCAATCTAGGAAATCATCAGGGTTCATGCTACCTAGAAAGTCAGGGATTTCTACCTTTATGTCTTTGTCATGGTGTCTAGGAAGACCCTGCTCTGAGGCCTCTGAATCTGCGGTCTCCTCTTGTTCCACATGCTGTCTCCTTCTTCCTGCAGCAGGTGGTACAGGTGCTCCTCTTCCACGCCCTCTACCTCCTCTTCCACCATTGTTGAGCTGACCATCTAAGTACTCATTGAAGGATGCTGTAATCTCCATGACAGTTCTAGCAAGGCCATTAACTGTGGTTTCAAAACCTGCTAATCTCTCTTCACTCATGGTTGGTTTTTTTTTTTGTATTTTTGAATGTAGTTAGGTGAATGGACTCACAAACCAAAGCTCTGATAACCAATTGAACTGAAACCTCTACAAAAATAGAGCTTTTCAGAGGCTACAAGGGGCCAGGGGGAACACTCCCTCACACGTACACTCACTCAGTCAGAAACCTGCACTAGGCCAGGCAGAACAGATAGGACTTTGCACCTTAGCACACAAGCAGAGGTAGCAAAGGTTGTGTTTAAGACTCAAAACACACAAGTAATGATTCTTAGACACTATAATCTTAGGTCACACACAAGTTCACTAAGAGTTACCACAATACTTAGCTTTGCTAAAGAATTGCAAATGAACAAAGTTCAGGTTTATATTAATTCAAGTCTGATTTCCTTAGGGTTACAAGCAGGCCTTATATAGGCAATTACAAACGATCTGCACCCTTGAAAATAACATAATCTAAGGGCTTTAAGAGCCTTACAATACTGATAAAGAAATGCAAAAAGTCAGCTAATAAGGACGAGCCATGACAGACTGCAACTGACAGAAAATAAAGCTGAAAAATGCTCTTGTCCCTTGCCTTAAATGGTAATGTTGATGAATTCCTTAGGGGTTCTTTGTCTGGCTGTTTGCTGCTGTTCTTGGGGGTTGAGAGGGACTGCTAGATACCTTCCCAACGTTCTTATTTAGGTTAAGTTGATCACACAAAAGTAAGGAGTCTTGGACAGATTAATTTGGACTTGTTCCTACAGACTTCCTCAAATGATCTTCAATATGGTAGGCTGTTTTAGATGGACTTCCAGAACTTATTTGGAAAACTTGTCCTGGACTTTTATGTTGCTAAGGACCTTAATTAAAGGGGAAAAGCAGTTGGAGCCCTTGGTTGGACTCGTGCTGCATGAGAATTGGCTGGTTACTGGACTTGTTCTGGCTGGTTTTCTGAAGGATTGACCCTGCTCTGGTTAGTCTTGCTGTGGCTGCTCTTGCTGGTGTTCCTGCTGGTTCTTGACATAAGGGTGGGTGCTTGGGAGGTAGTAAGCTTGGTGTCTCTGTTGTGGGACCCCTGCCTGGGTGTAGGGTAGGTGGTAAGCTCCATGTTCTTGCTGTGACATTGTTCTGGCTGGTTGGAGGTTCAACTCCTGTTGCAGAGTTACAATGCAAAAAATGGGTAATGAAGGAAGACTCATCGTTTACACAAGGAGTTACAATGCAAACATTGGGTAATGAAGAAAGGAAGACTCATTGTTCACACAAGGAGTTACAATGCAAACAATGGGTATTGAAGGAATACTCATCGTTCACACAGGGAGTTACAATTCAAATAATGGGTAATGCAGAAAGACTCATTTTTCACACAAGGAGTTACAATGCAAACAATGGGTAATGAAGGAAGACTCGTTGTTCACATAAGGACTTACAATGAAAACTATGGGTATTGAAGGAAGACTCATCGTTCACACAAGGAGTTACAATCCAAACAATGGGTGATAAAGAAAGGAAGACTCATTGTTCACAGAAGGAGCTACAATGCAAACTATGGGTAATGAAGGAAGACTTATTGTTCACAGAAGGAGTTACAATGCAAACAATAGGTAATGAAGAAAGAAAGACAGCGAGTTACAATACAAACAATGGGTAATGAAAGAAGACTCATCGTTTACACAAGGAGTTACAATGCAAACAATGGGTAATGAAAGAAGACTCATCGTTCACACAAGGAGTTACAATGCAAACAATGGGTAATAAAGAAAGAAAGACAAGGAGTTACAAAGCAAACATTGGGTGATGAAGAAAGGAAGACTCATTGTTCACACAAGGAGTTACGATTCAAACAATGGGTAATTAAGGAAGACTCATCGTTCACACAAGGAGTTACAATGCAAACAATGGGTAATGAAGAAAAAATACAAGGAGTTACAATGTAAACAAGGGGTAATGAAAGAAGAGTCATTGTTCAAACAAGGAGTTACAATGGAAACAATGCTTAATAAAGGAACACTCATTCTTCACACAAGGAGTTACAATGCAAACTATGGGTATTGAAGGAAGACTCATTAGTCATAGAAAGATTTACAATGCAAACAATTGGTAATGAAGGAAGACTCATTGTTCACACAAGAAGTTACAATGAAAACTATGGGTAATGAAAGAAGACTCATTGTTCACACAAGCAGTTACAATGCAAACAATGGGTAATGAAGGAAGACTCACCGTTCACACAAGTAGTTACAATGCAAACAATGGGTAATGAAGATAGAAATACAAGGAGTTACAATGCAAACAATGGGTAATGAAAGAAGACTCATCGTTCACACAAGGAGTTATAATGTAAACTATGAGTAATGAAGATAGAAAGACAAAGAGTTACAAAGCAAACATTGGGTGATGAAGAAAGGAAGACTCATTGTTCACACAAGGAGTTACGATTCAAACAATGAGTAATGAAGGAAGACTCATCGTTCACACAAGAAGTTACAATGCAAACAATGGGTAAAGAAGAAAGAAAAACATGGAGTTACAATAGAAACAATGGGTAATGAAGGAAGACTCATTGTTCACACAAGGAGTTACAATGCAAACTATGGGTATTGAAGGAAGACTCATTGTTCACAGAAGGAGTTACAATGCAAACTATGGGTAATGAAGGAAGACTCATTGTTCACACAAGGAGTTACAATGCAAACAATGGGTAATGCAGAAAGAAAGACAA
The DNA here is from genome assembly GCA_022085475.1 of Heliosperma pusillum. Classification (NCBI taxonomy): domain Eukaryota; kingdom Viridiplantae; phylum Streptophyta; class Magnoliopsida; order Caryophyllales; family Caryophyllaceae; genus Heliosperma; species Heliosperma pusillum. The sequence goes on along the minus strand of JAIUZE010006219.1, from coordinate 47,499 downwards.
GCAGTTACAATGCAAACAATGGGCAATGAAAGAAGACTCATCGTTCACACAAGGAGTTATAATGCAAACAATGAGTAATGAAGATAGAAAGACAAGGAGTTACAAAGCAAACATTGGGTGATGAAGAAAGGAAGACTCATTGTTCACACAAGGAGTTACGATTCAAACAATGAGTAATGAAGGAAGACTCATCGTTCACACAAGGAGTTACAATGGGTAATGAAAGAAGATTCATTGTTCAAACAAGGAGTTACAATGGAAACAATGGGTAATGAAGGAAGACTCATTGTTCACACAAGGAGTTACAATGTAAACTATGGGTATTGAAGGAAGACTCATTGTTCACAGAAGGAGTTACAAAGCAAACAATGGGTAATGAAGGAAGACTCATTGTTCACACAAGGAGTTACAATGCAAACAATGGGTAATGAAGGAAGACTCATTGTTCACACAAGGAGTTACAATGAAAACAAGGGGTAATGAAGGAAGACTCATCGTTCAGACAAGGAGTTACAATGCAAACAATGGGTAATAAAGGAAGACTCGTTGTTCACACAAGGAGTTACAATTCAAACAATGGGTAATGAAGGAAGACTCATCGTTCACACAAGGAGTTACAATGCAAACAATGGGTGATGAAGAAAGGAAAACTCATTGTTCACAGAAGGAGCTACAATGCAATGGGTAATGACGGAAGACTTATTAGTCATAGAAGGAGATACAATGCAAACAATAGGTAATGAAGAAAGAAAGACAAGGAGTTACAATGCAAACAATGGGTAATGAAAAAATACTCATCGTTCACACAAGGATTTACAATGCAAACAATGGGTAATGAAGAAAGAAAGACAAAGAGTTACAATGCTAACATTGGGCGATGAAGAAAGGAAGACTTATTGTTCACCCAAGGAGTTACCATTCAAACAATGGGTAATGAAGGAAGACTCATCGTTCACACAATGAGTTACAATGCAAACAATGGGTAATGAAGAAAGAAAAACAAGGAGTTACAATGCAAATAATTGCACTGAAACTATTCAGAAAAGACAACTAAACAATGACAAATTGAGCTAAGATTAAGACACTTGCAAGTACTGTAACAACCCGAAAAGTACCCGATTTTTCTAGTAAAAATATTTACTAACATTTTTCAGTAGAACTTAAGTTTTTAAAATAGGAATTTTTGTTCCGAGTCTTATTTTGAAATTCCGCGTTCGTATTTGGAAATTCTGAGAGATTTCATGAAAAGACCGTTTTTAGTCATCTTTGACTTTTCTTGACTTTTAGTCGTCTCACGACTTTCCTTGACTTTTAACGTCGTAATCGACGTTCTTGAATTTAAGTTCCGCTCACACAGACACTTTTCTTGACTTTTAAGTCATCTTTGACTTTTCTTGATTTTTAAGTCAACTTTGACCTTCGTTGACTTTTTCCGACTCGCCTTGTAATTTTGAAGACCGAAATTTTATTTAAAAAAATAATATTTTTAATTTATTTTTATTAAGATTTATTAGGATTTATGATAATTTAATAGAATTATTTTGAATTTATTCGGAATTAAAAGGTGACAACCCTTCGCGAATCGAAATATAAAACATACAAGCATGTGAAATATATAGCGGAAATACGGTATAAAAAAAAACCTTTTATACATGCAAGATAGAAAATACGAGGAGTGTCAAATTTACAAACTAAAGTGTGAAATACAATAACAAGAGACGGAGTCTCTCAAAATGTTAACAAAGAACAAGTGTTTAGCAAACTAGCTAAAATCGTCTAGAGGTGTTTTATCCAGGGACAACGCCCGCTAGCTCACACCCGAACCCAAAATGTCAAGCAAAAAGCCATCCATGCAAGCAACCTGTTCATTCATGAAAAACATGAACGCCACAATCAGTGGGGAGTAACTCCGGGTTCTCCCAGCCATATCACATCAAACGTACATATAAGGAAATACAAAAGTAGAGCATGCATACATATAGATATCCATGTGAAATACGATAAGGATAGACAGGCAATGCGGGATATAATGATAAGAACATAAGAGGCACAAATCCGAATCCATCATGATATTCAAAGACTCGGGAAAGACACTCTTAGGCAATCGAATACGCTCACTAGGGCTTGCATCTCACCGTTAGCGGGATAAGATTGATAAGATTGAGACTCGACAGACAAACCACGTCAGGTCATGCGATGATCACAATAAATATAACATATTATCATACATTCACGAACCAAGACCTTGACGGTGTCAAGTCATGCAATGACCATGAATACAATCATGAAATCACGCATTCAAAGACAACGACACAAAGACGACAATTCTCACGGTAAATGAAACGCACTAGCAATCGTGTACATGGCAAGTATGATTAAAAGGCATCCACGGAATAAAGCATTTCCCGGAACGCATACACGATAAAGCATTTCGCGTATGTAGACTAATTTCCTCCTGGGAGGACGACGATAATAATACGTTCCTAGTCTAAATCTGGCCAGACTCTCGGAATAAAGCATGTTCCGATTCGACATGCGATAAAGCATTTCGCATCCAAGACTCGGTCTTACAAAAATAAACGCCGAGTACCTCAAATTCGGTAGATCAATTCACGAAAAAGGCGGAAAAACAGCTCAAGCCTCATAAGAAGCGGTACGCTACATGCAAATAACACCACCTCGCAAGTATACAACATTTGACGGCCGGGTCGAACAACGCATAGCGTTCAACTCCCAACAACGTCGTCATATGCCCACTACACATGCAATTAAGCAGTAGGCTACCTCTCCGTTCCGACATTCCAGCCTTACGAACGGGAAGGTAGCCAAGGGAATGAGAGTACAAAGCACAAGACACAATAGTGCTCAAACCGTCACATTTGTAAAAACTGACTCAAAGTGGGAACATACCAAAAACCGTCACAAAACATGAGAATAGGGAATCATATAAGTTTAAATATGATAAACATGAGTCAATACATGATACATAAGCATTAGAACAAGTTTATGAAGCATAATGAATAAAAACATAGTTCACCTCTCCAAAACAATGTTGTTTGGAAACCAACGAAAAACAAGGGTCCACTTCAAACGGTCATAACTAGAGTTCTATATATGGGAATGCAAAAATTCCAAGTCTAGGTAATAGCTTATCCTCTTACGGTTCCAACGAGTGGTCATAAGCCCAAAACAAACAAGTAACGAAGGAGATATGAGCATTCTACCAAAAAGGGTCAGTGCTGTAAATTTGCACGAGTCACCCGAGAACAAACAACACCTTTCTATCATTTCCAATTTTCCTAATTTACTTCTATCAACTATCAACAATCAATATTCATCATCAACAATCATCAACTAACAACAATCATCATCAAAATCATAATTTCTAAGCTTTCTAATTATATTCCAAAAACGAATTCTAACATGGAAATCATGTAAAACACGTAAATGATATCGAGTAACCCTTCACCGTTACCTTTACGCGTCTTTAATCGATTACTAAACCTTCCTAGTAGTCTCCACCTACAAATAGGTAATAAAAGATGAATATCTTTCACCTTGAGAAAGACGGATAATTTAAAAAGCGAGAAAGACGGTGATTTTATTACCAATACGGATAGAGGAAGATGAGAGGGGAAGAATAAGACGAACTTACGTGAATTTGAGCAAGAAATGAAAAAGATACGGCGATTCAAAGACGGATTGAAAATGGAGGCAAGGTTTCTTTGGTTTTTCTTAAGGAAGAAGAAAGATATGAGTTGTGGGAAATGAATTAGGTTTAGGGTGAGTATGAGGGAGTATATATAGGAGAAAGTCAACGAAAGTCAAAGACGGCTCGAAAATCAAGAAAAGTCAAAGGCGACTTAAAATTCAAGAAAAGTCAAAGACGACTTAAAATTCAAGAAAAGTCAAAGATGACTCAATAAGTCAAGAAAAGTCAAACTCGACTCAAAAGTCAAGAAAAGTCAAACTCGCCTCAAAAGTCAAGAAAAGTCAAACTCGCCTTAAGACGGCTTTTTCATGGAATCTCGCAGAAATTCCAAATACGAACTCGGAAATTCTAAATTCGACTCGAAACATAAAAATCTTAATTAAAACATAAAATTACTGAAAAGATTTCGTAAAAGATTTCTACTAGAAAAATAGGGTACATTTCCGGGTGTTACAATCACCCCTCCTTTTAAAAAGTTTCGTCCTCGAAACTTGAGAGTAGAAAACAAAAGTATTAAGGACAAGAATCGGTTTTCAAAATTAATACGAAAACTCTTATAAGGGAAATATTTATGAAACAAGGTTCATCTAGAAAACGGTTTAAAGAAGAATTTTCATAAGTGTGAAACTTTACTTACGGATCTCAAGAATGCTCGTCGCGAACGAGAACTCCAATTATCCAAACAAATCATTGTCGAAATAGTGAAGTCGAAATTCAAAACAACGTTAGTAAGTGCAGGACTAGTTATCAGACGTCTCCAATAACAAGTGCAAACATCCAACCAAACGCAAAATCCAAATATAAAAGCAAAAGAAATCCATTTTCTCCAAAAAGAGGGTACACAAACCATTTTTAGGCTTCTTTCAAACGTTAAAATTAGAAATATAGTATGGAAATATGAAGGTTTTCTCAAAGATAAAAGCAACCTAAGAAAGCATTACACGTATATAAAGCGACTCAACATAAAGTTCACAAATCACGATAACAAAATATATACAAAACACGCAAAACGAAACAATTCGAACTCTTAGGGAAAAGAAGAATCACGGTAAAGTCAGCATGAAGATCTTCAAGAATTCGACATCACTAACTCTACTAATAAACCAAATCCTCAAGAGAATACAATTTATCCATTTTGCAACTCATCAATTTAAATCATCAGATTCCTTACAAAAATATTCCATAATCACGAAACTTCGAGTAACCAATCCCAATTATTCGAATCCAATTAGAATCTACTGAGGTCCATCGGCACGGTAGACTCCACACTAACAATCCACAAGGTAAAGAGACTTACCATGAAATTTCCTTGATTCAAAATACTTCAAACTCATTATCCTAGATTTGGAATGAACTTTCTCATCCCCGAAAGTCAAAACACAATCAAAGCATCAAACACAATTATCTAAGATTCAACTAGCCTCATCCAAAGTCTCACGACAAGGGAAAATCCACAATCCATTATCGGATATAAGGATTCTTTAATAAACCAACATCCTTAATTCGATCATTACTACGCCTGAAACCTCAAATATAAATAGCCACATTAGCAAAACTACGGAGGTTACTAATCCTCAAGATAATGGGTTCACCATTCTATCTCTACATTCCATAACAACTGAGCACTCACTAACCAAAGCTTGCTACGAATATTTCTCAATCTCAAACTATAATTCCTTAAGAATAAAAGAGAATGACTAACTCCAAACCACAAATGATCAATCACTTGGCAATCAGACAACCATTCAAATCATATCGTTCATCTAAAACTCAATATGAATCGATTTTCATTTACGACAAAACTCCTCAAACTTTGGGTACCGGGTCAATTTCCCTAAAGCAAGGGCTCTTTTAGAATCCACCAATTAGAGACATCCAATTCCCAAATGATATACCAAATGATATACAAAGCAACCGTTATAATACCCAACAACAACGAACTATTATCATGATCAACTAAATTCTCAAAATAATACTAGAATACCAAGCTCCAAATCTAAAACCACTGAGAGAGGATACATTATCACTATTAGGATTCATCCTAGAGTTTAAGTCCTATTTTCCATGATCAAAAGCAACATGAAATTTGCTAAATCCAAAGACACATATTCTAGCTAAAGAATCCCAAAATTCATTACACTTATTCTCTAAGCTTTAGAAACAGAGTATCCCATCCCCTAGAGAAAAGATGAAGGAGCAACGAGATAGGAAACGATAAGGAATCTCAAGGAGAACATGAGAATAATTCAAGCACGAGATTACAAGAGAGGAGCGCTGAAAATAACGAGGTCAAGAAAGAGACAAAGCAGATAGTAGAGGTATGAATATATCCTAGTAAGAAATAAGATACGAGCATGCGATTTCTTAAAGATCAATCTTGATAAAAACATTCAAGAATGGAAATGAAAAGGGACAATGGCACGGGTAATGGTTTAAGGTTTAATCCACAAAATTTCTCCTTTCAAAATTAAGGCGATAATAAAACCACTTAATTATTCCTTTACAAAAGCCTCTTACAAGGGACCATCATACCACGAGCAGTCATCAAAGTAAGGTACACCTAGACTTGATAAATCGACTACAACCCAAATCATCCATCCTTTCATATCACACGGATTCCCAATTGCGGAATTGTAACTCAAGTATAATAACATTCCTTTAGCTCAAATATTCAACACAAACTCAAAGGTTTCTTTAATTGAAAGACTAACAAATACTCTCTTATACTCGGCCATTTTCAAGTCTATAGCCCACGAGTTCATTATTATCAAGGTACAACATCAAGCCAAACATCATCATTAACATCCCAAGGTATTTCCATCATAACTCACATCATAATCCTCAAGTAATATGATTCAACTTACCGAAACCTTACTACTTCAAACGAGTCTCCAATACCATAAGATAAGATCATATCTTTAAATCCAAGAACTATAGCCAAATGTTTTTCCACCAAGCCTACACTTACAAACACACCATAGGAAACCACAAGACGTCACTTAGTCTCAAAAGCATTTTGCACCTCAAGATATCATTCTAAACTTCTTATTTACCCCAAATAAACATATCATAAGCATGGTCTTTAAAACAATACAAAACTTCTAAGTCCAAAAGACTAAACTACTAATGGGTTAAGAAGTCCTAGCCAACTCATTCAACCTTACACCATCAAATACCATGAACTATCTACACATTAGTCATGGCAAACATCAAGCATTAAGATCATTTAACATACCTTACCACACTTTCCTCAAGGATACCATCTCTCACCACCATAGGGTGAAATTAGATCTATATCATTTTCCTCAAATCACAAGTTCATTCTAACAAACACTAAGAGTCCACAAAGTCTAAAATTCTTCCAACCAAGTACAATATGCCACAAACTAAAGGGTAAGGTGTCCACAAAAGGTCACATAAGGAAGTTGATGGTACAAATTGATAAAGAGGAGGAAAGTAACAAGAGTAATTTCCAAGGGAAAAAGAAGTTAGATGATGAAGAAGCATTTAGATAGAAGGAAGAGAGCATAAAACAATAAGGACGAGAGAATTCAAAGATGAGGAAGCAATACAATTCACTTAGGCTGGTAAATCTTCAAATCTTTGGTAAAGTATACTTCTTCTAGGTAACACAATGATCCACCTTAAGACGGTAGATACAAACAAACATAACATCACTCAACACAATCAACAAACAAGTTAGAACCTAACAACCATCAAGTACACCAAGACTACCAAGTAAAGTCCTTAATTTCTACCCATCTCTCATTTATTATTTCAAGGTCAAGTAGTTTAAGTTTAGGGTTCACGTGTGTGCGTCGGGAGCGATAAAGCTCGGATACCAACTGTGACAACCCTCGCGAATGCGGAAATATAAAACATACAAGCATGTGAAATATATAGCGGAAATACGGTATTTTAAAAACCTTTATACATGCAAGATAGAAAATACGAGGAGTGTCAAATTTACAAACTAAAGTGTGAAATACAATAACAAGAGACGTAGTCTCTCAAAGTGTTAACAAATTAAAAGTGTTTAGCAAACAAGCTAAAATCGTCTAGAGGTGTTTTATCCAGGGACAACGCCCGCTAGCTCACACCCGAACCCAAAATAGTCAAGCAAAAAGCCATCCATGCAAGCACCCTGTTCATTCATGAAAAACATGAACGCCACAATCAGTGGGGAGTAACTCCGGGTTCTCCCAGCCATATCACATTAAACGTACATAGAAGGAAATACAAAAGTAAAGCATGCATATATATATACATGTGAGTTGCAATAAGAATAGATAGGCAATTCTATAGATAATGATAAGATCATGTGGAAATCAAATCCGTAACCATCATGTTATTCAAAGACTCGGGGAAAGACACTCTTAGGCAATCGAATACGCTCACTAGGGCTTGCATCTCACCGTTAGCGGTATAAGATTGATAAGATTGAGACTCGACAGACAAACCACGTCAGGTCATGCGATGATCACAATAAATATAACATATTATCATCCATTCACGAACCAAGACCTTGACGGTGTCAAGTCATGCAATGACCATGAATACAATCATGAAATCACGCATCCAAAGACAACGACACAAAGACGACAATCTCACGGTAAATGAAACGCACTAGCATCGTGTACATGGCAAGTATGATTAAAAGGCATCCACGGAATAAAGCATTTCCCGGAACGCATACACGATAAAGCATTTCGCGTATGTAGACTAATTTCCTCCTGGTAGGACGACGATAATACTACGTTCCTAGTCTAAATCTGGCCAGACTCTCGGAATAAAGCATGTTCCGATTCGACATGCGATAAAGCATTTCGCATCCAAGACTCGGTCTTACAAAAATAAATGCCGAGTACCTCAAATTCGGTAGATCAATTCACGAAAAAGGCGGAAAAACAGCTCAAGCCTCATAACAAGCGGTACGCTACATGCAAATAACACCACCTCGCAAGTATACAACATTTTACGGCCGGGTCGATCAACGCATAGCGTTCAACTCCCAACAACGTCGTCATATGCCCACTAACACATGCATTTAAGCAGTAGGATACCTCTCCGTTCCGACATTCCAGCCTTACGAACGGGAAGGTAGCCAAGGGAATGAGAGTACAAAGCACCAGACAAAATAGTGCTCAAACCGTCACATTTGTAAAAACTGACTCAAAGTGGGAACATACCAAAAACCGTCACAAAACATGAGAATAGGGAATCATATAAGTTCAAATATGATAAACATGAGTCAATACATGATACCTAAGCATTAGAACAAGTTTATGAAGCATAATGAATAAAAACATAGTTCACCTCTCCAAAACAATGTTGTTTGGAAACCAACGAAAATAAGGGTCCACTTCAAACGGTCATAACTAGAGTTCTATATATGGGAATGCAGAAATTCCAAGTCGAGGTGATAGCTTATCCTCGTACGGTTCCAACGAGTGGTCACAAGCCCAAAACAAACAAGTAACGAAGGAGATATGAGCATTCTACCAAAAAGGGTCAGTGCTGTAAATTTGCACGAGTCACCCGAGAACAAACAACACCTTTCTATCATCTCCAATTTTCCTAATTTACTTCTATCAACTATCAACAATCAATATTCATCATCAACAATCATCAACTAACAACAATCATCCTCAAAATCATAATTTCTAAGCTTCCTAATTGTATTCCAAAAAAACGAATTCTAACATGGAAATCATGTAAAACACGTAAATGATATCGAGTAACCCTTCACCGTTACCTTTAAGCGTCTTTAAACGGTTTCTAAACCTTCCTAGCCTCCACCTACATACAATTACATAATAAAAGATGAATATAATTCACCTTGAGAAAGACGGATAATTTAAAAAGCGAGAAAGACGATACTTTTAATATCAATACGGATAGAGGAAGCTAAGAGGGGAAGGATAAGACGAACTTACGAGAATTTCAACAAGAAACGAAGAAGATACGGCGATTCAAAGACGGATTGAAAATGGAGGCAAGGTTTCTTTGGTTTTTCTTAAGGAAGAAGAAAGATATGAGTTGTGGGAAATGAATTAGGTTTAGGGTGAGTATGAGGGAGTATATATAGGAGAAAGTCAACGAAAGTCAAAGACGGCTCGAACGTCAAGAAAAGTCAAAGGCGACTTAAAATTCAAGAAAAGTCAAAGACGACTTAAAATTCAAGAAAAGTCAAAGATGACTCAATAAGTCAAGAAAAGTCAAACTCGACTCAAAAGTCAAGAAAAGTCAAACTCGACTCAAAAGTCAAGAAAAGTCAAACTCGCCTTAAGACGGCTTTTTCATGGAATCTCGCAGAAATTCCAAATACGAACTCGGAAATTCTAAATTCGACTCGAAACATAAAAATCTTAATTAAATCTTAAAATTACTGAAAAGATTTCGTAAAAATATTTCTACTAGAAAAATAGGGTACATTTCCGGGTGTTACAATCAACCCCATCCTTTTAACAGTTTCGTCCTCGAAACTTGAGAGTAGAAAACAAAAGTATTAAGGACAAGAATCGGTTTTCAAAATTAATACGAAAACTCTTATAAGGGGAATATTTATGAACCGAGGTTCATCTAGAAAACGGTTTAAAGAAGAATTTTCATAAGTGTGAAACTTTACTTACGGATCTCAAGAATGCTCGTCGCGAACGAGAACACTAATTATCCAAACAAATCATTGTCGAAATAGTGAAGTCGAAATTCAAAATAACGTTAGTAAGTGCAGGACTAGTTATCAGACGTCTCCAATAACAAGTGCAAACATCCAACCAAACGCAAAATCCAAATATAAAAGCAAAAGAAATCCATTTTCTCCAAAAAGAGGGTACACAAACCTTTTTTAGACTTCTTTCAAACGTTAAAATTAGAAATATAGTATGGAAATTTGAAGGTTTTCTCAAAGATAAAAGCAACCTAAGAAAGCATTACACGTATATAAAGCGACTCAACATAAAGTTCACAAATCACGATAACAAAATATATACAAAACACGCAAAACGAAACAATTCGAACTCTTAGGGAAAAGAAGAATCACGATAAAGTCAGCATGAAGATCTTCAAGAATTCGACATCACTAACTCTACTAATAAACCAAATCCTCAAGAGAATACAATTTATCCATTTTGCAACTCATCAATTTAAATCATCAGATTCCTTACAAAAATATTCCATAATCACGAAACTTCGAGTAACCAATCCCAATTATTCGAATCCAATTAGAATCTACTGAGGTCCATCGGCACGGTAGACTCCACACTAACAATCCACAAGGTAAAGAGACTTACCATGAAATTTCCTTGATTCAAAATACTTCAAACTCATTATCCTAGATTTGGAATGAACTTTCTCATCCCCGAAAGTCAAAACACAATCAAAGCATCAAACACAATTATCTAAGATTCAACTAGCCTCATCCAAAGTCTCACGACAAGGGAAAATTCACAATCCATTATCGGTTATAAGAATTCTTTAATAAACCAACATCCTTAATTCGATCATTACTACGCCCGAAACCTCAAATATAAATAGCCACATTAGCAAAACTACGGAGGTTACTAATCCTCAAGATAATGGGTTCACCATTCTATCTCTATATTTCATAACAACTGAGCACTCACTATCCAAAGCTTGCTACGAATATTTCTCAATCTCAAACTATGATTCCTTAAGAATAAAAGAGAATTACTAACTCCAAACCACAAATGATCAATCACTTGGCAATCAGACAACCATTCAAATCATATCGTTCATCTAAAACTCAATATGAATCGATTTTCATTTACGACAAAACTCCTCAACTTTGGGTACCAACTCAATTACCCTAAAGCAAGGTCTCTTTTAGAATCCACCAATTAGAGACATCAAATTCTCAAATGATATACCAAGCAACCGCTATAATACCCAACAACAACGAACTATTATCATGATTAACTAATTTCTCAAAATAATACTAGAATACCAAGCTCCAAATCTAAAACCACTAAGAGAGGATACATTATCACTATTAGGATTCCTCCTAGAGTTTAAGTCCTATTTTCCATGATCAAAAGCAACATGAAATTTGCTAAATCCAAAGACACATATTCTAGCTAAAGAATCCCAAAATTCATTACACTTATTCTCTCAGCTTTAGAAACGGAGTATCCAATCCACTAGAGAAAAGATGAAGGAGCAACGAGATAGGAAACGATAAGGAATCTCAAGGAGAACACGAGAATAATTCAAGCACGAGATTACAAGAGAGGAGCGCTGAAAATAACGAGGTCAAGGAAGAGACAAAGCAGATAGTAGAGTTATGAAGATATCTGAGTAAGAAAGAAAGTACGAGCTTGTAATTTCTTAAAGATCAATCTTGACAAAAACATTCAAGAATGGAAATGAAAAGGAATGATGGCACGAGTAAGGGTTTAAGATTTAATCCACAAAGTTTCTCCTTTCAGACTTAGGGTGATATTAAAGCAACTCATCCCAAACAAAGGTCTCTTACAAGGGACCATCGTACCACAATCATCAAAGTAAGGTACACCTAGATTTAACAAATCGATTACAACCCAATTCATCCATCCTTTCATATCACACGGATTCCCAATTGCGGAGTTGAAATTCAAGCATAGAAACATTTCTTTAGCTCAAATATTCAACACAACCTCAAAGGTTTCTTTAATTGAAGGACTAACAAATACTCTCTTATACTCGGTCATTTTCAAGTCTATAGCCCACGAGTTCATTATTATCAAAGTACAACCTTAAGTCAAACATCATCATTAACATCCCAAGGTATTTCCATCATAACTCACATCATAATCCTCAAGTAATATGATTCAACTTACCGAAACCTTACTATCTCAAACGAGTCTCCAATACCATAAGATAAAATCATACCTTTAAATCCCAGAACTACAGCCAAATGCTTTTCCACCAAGCCTATACTCACAAACACACAATAGGAAACCACAAGACGTCACTTAACCTCAATAATATTTCGCACCTCAAGCTATCATTCAAAACTTCTTATTTACACCAATTAGACCTATCATAAGCATGCTCTTCCAAACAATACTAAACTTCTAAGTCCAAAAGACTAATTTACTAATGAGTTTAGAAGTCCTAGCCAACTCATTCAACCTTACACAATCAAATACCATGAACTATCTACACATTAGTCATGGCAAGCATCAAGCATTAAGATCATTTAACATACCTTACCACACTTTCCTCAAGGATACCATCTCTCACCACCATAGGGTGAAATTAGATCTATATCATTTTCCTCAAATCACAAGTTCATTCTAACAAACACTAATAGTCCACAAAGTCTAAAATTCTTCCAACCAAGTACAATATGCCACAAACTAAAGGGTAAGGTGTCCACAAAAGGTCACATAAGGAAGTTGATGGTACAAATTGATAAAGAGGAGGAAAGTAACAAGAGTAATTTCCAAGGGGAAAAGAAGTTAGATGATGAAGAAGCATTTAGATAGAAGGAAGAGAGCATAAAACAATAAGGACGAGAGAATTCAAAGATGAGGAAGAAATACAATTCACTTAGGCTAGTAAATCTTCAAATCTCCGGTAGAGTATACTTCTTCTAGGTAACACAATGATCCACCTTAAGACGGTAGATACAAACAAACATAACATCACTCAACACAATCAACAAACAAGTTAGAACCTAACAAACATCAAGTACACCAAAGACTACCAAGGTCCTTAAGTCTACCCATCTCTCATTTATTATTTCAAGGTCAAGTAGTTTAAGTTAGGGTTCACGGGTGTGCGTCGGGAGCGATAAAGCTCTGATACCAACTGTGACAACCCTCGCGAATGCGGAAATAATAAACAAACAAGCATGTGAATTATATTGCGGAAATAGGTAGTTTTTAAAAAATTTTATACATGCAAGTTAAATAAAACGAGGAGTGTCAAAATATTACAACTAAGTGCGGAAAATAACAAAGAGACGGAGTCTCTAAAAATGTTAACAAAGAACAAGTGTTTAGCAAATAAGCTAAAATCGTCTAGAGGTTAATCTTCCAGGGACACCGCCCGCTAGCTCACACCCGAACCCCAAAACATCATATCCAAAAAGGCATCCAAGCAAGCAACCTGTTCATTCATGAAAAACATGAACGCCACAGTCAGTGGGGAGTAACTCCGGGTTCTCCCAGCCATATCACATTAAACGTACATATAAGGAGATACAAAAGTAAAATCATGCATATATAGATATCCATGTGAGGTTGCGATAAGAATAGATAGGCAATACAAGATATAATTATAAGATCACATGGAAATCAAATCCGAAGCCATCATGTTATTCAAAGACTCGGGGAAGACACTCTTAGGCAACCGAATACGCTCACTAGGGCTTACATCTCACCGTTAGCGGTATAAGATTGATAAGATTGAGACTCAACAGACAAACCAGTCAAGTCATGCGATGATTACACAAAATCCAACATATTATCATCCATTCACGAACCAAGACCATGACGGTGTCCAATCATGCAATGACCATGAACAATATCATGAAATCACGCATTCAAAGACGACACAAGACGACAACTCTCACGGTAAATGAAACGCACTAGCATCGTGTACATGGCAAGTATGATTAACAGGCATCCACTGGATAAACATTTCCCTGAACTCATACACGATCACATTTCGTAATGTAGACTATTTTCCTACTTTAGACGACGATAATAAATACGGTCCTAGTCTAAACCTGGCCAGGATCTCGGAATCACGTTTTCCCATTCGACATGCGATAAACGTTTCGCATCCAAGACTCGGTCTTACAATATATATGCCGAGTACCCCAAATTCGGTAGATCAATTCACGAAAGAGGCGGAAAAGAGCTCAAGCCTCATAAAAAGCGGTACGCTACATGCAAATAACACCACCTCGCAAGTACACAACATTTGACGGCCGGGTCGAACAACGCATAGCGTTCAACTCCCAACAACGTCGTCGTATGCCCACTAACACATGCATTTAAGCAGTAGGATACCTCTCCGTTCCGACATTCCAGCCTTACGAACGGGAAGGTAGCCAAGGGGATGAGAATACAAAGCACAATACAAAATAGTGCTCAAACCGACTCATTTGTAAAAACCGACTCAAAGTGGAAACATATCAAAAACCGTCACAAAACATGTGAATATGGCATTATATAAATGTAAATATAATAAACATGAATCAATACATGATACATAAGCATTAGACCAAGTTTAAGAAGCATAATAAACAAGAAACATAGATACCTCCCCAAAACAACAAGTTTGGAAACTAACTAAAACAAGGGTTCACTTCAAACTGTCATAACTAGAGTTCTAGATATGGGAATGCAGAAATTCCAAGTTGAGGTGATAGCGTATCCTCTTACGGTTCCAACGAGTGGTCACAAGCCCAAAACAAGCAAGTAACGAAGGAGATATGATCATTCTATCAAAAAGGGTCAGTGCAGTGAAACTGCGCAAGTCACGACCGTGACTTGTATTTCACGACCGTGAAATGAGGTGTCACGACCGTGAGATGCCATCTCACGACCGTGAGATACTCTGTTACCATTTCACCCGAGAGCCTTCAACCAAATTCAATCCTATCATTTCCAATTCTCATAATTCCTCTCTAATAACTATCAACAAGCAATATTCATCATCAACAATCATCAAACAACAACAATCATTATCCATAACATAATTCCTAACTTACTTATCGTATTCTAAATACGAGTCCTAGCATATAAAGCATGTAAAACAAGTAAATGATACCGAGTAACCCTTCACCGTTACCTTTACGCGTCTTTAAACGGTTACTAAGCTTTCCTAATCTCCACCTACATAATATTAGATAATAAAAGATGAATATCATTCACCTTAAGAAAGACAAATAATTTAAAAAAGCGAGAAAGACGGTAATTTTATTACCAATACGGATAGAGGAAGGTAAGAGGGGAAGAATAAGACGAACTTACGAGAATTTGAGCGAGTAACGAAGGAGTAGCGATGATTCTAAGTTTGAGCAAGTATGGAGGCTAGGGTTTTTGGGTGTTTACTAGAGAGGAAGAAGAAGATAAATGAGGGTGAGTTAGGGTTAAGGGGGAGTATATATAGGAAAAAGTCAACGAAAGTCAAAGACGGTTCCAAAGTCAAGAAAATTCAAACTCGACTTAAAATTCAAGAAAAGTCAAAGACGACTTAAAATTCAAGAAAAGTCAAAGACGACTTAAAATTCAAGAAAAGTCAAACTCGACTCAAAAGTCAAGAAAAGTCAAACTCGGCTCAAAAGTCAAGAAAAGTCAAACTCGACTCAAAAGTCAAGAAAAGTCAAACTCGCCTTAAGACGGGATTTTCATGGAATCTCACAGAAATTCCAAATACGAACTCGGAAATTCTAAATTCGACTCGAAACATAAAAAGCTAATTTAAAACTTAAATTCGCTGAAAAGATTTCGTAAAATATTTCTACTAGAAAAATAGGGTACATTTCCGGGTGTTACAAAGGAACAGTTCCTTCCGGTCTACTATTCACCCTAGAATTACTAATTTAGCTTTCGCTTTAATTAGGGTATTATATTGTTCGCCGCAAGCCTATACCCTTTCCATATCTTACGATCTAGGTCGAGGTTTAACAAACTAATAGATCGGTCACATGCATTTAACCAATTTACTAACGATTTAAAGCAACGATTAACAATACGAACCAATAATTATGGCTAAACTAATAATCTAATAATTATACCGTCACATAACCGCAGTTTCCCTAAATCCTAGCATAGAAGAATTAGCTACTCATAATGGATCTAATGAAATCAACTATAAAAATAAGAATTGAATTAAACATGACTAAAGACAACAATTAATGGATAAAGAAATTAATAAACGAGAATGAATAACAAATAACGAGATTAAGAGAAAAGGAATTAATATAAAAGAAGATTTAAAACCAAAAGGAAGGAGAAAGATTGATTCAAAGTATTAGATCTGAAGTTGCTAAAAGAAACGTAGAATGTTTAACAGTGTCAAAAGATAACCTAATTATTCTGTCTTTTTCCTTAAATACTGAATCTGCCACTATTAAAACTAATGGGCCAAAACGGAAAATAAAATCCTCGGCGAAAACTAAAAGTAGACGATCGACTGAACAACATAGTCGATCGACTAAAATGAGGAAATCTGCCTCCTCTAACTCAAATCAAACGATCGACCAAAATGGGTAGTCGATCGACTAATTCCACAAGCTGTCGATCGACTAAAAAGAGTAGTCGATCGACTAAATCCCAGATCAGCATGCCAATTTCACTCTAATTCAAGCACGACTCCATTCGTATCCGGAATGCAACACAGAGGTGAGACTCTACTTGTTATGGCTCCTTGTGGATCAATAACCTGTACGAAGCAAAGAAATACCCAAAGTCTCCGAAACCAAGTAGAATAGTAGCTTTTGCTACTCAAATGGCATAGAAATGCGTGCAAAAAGGGTGAAATAAATGTATAAATTAGGCACGCATCAGACTCTATGTATGAGAATGACGTATGGGATCTGGTTGACTTACCTGATAAGGTTCGGCCTCTTCAGTGCAAATGGCTTTATAAAATAAAGCATTATGTAGAAGGACAACCAGATACCTACAAGGCACGACTAGTGGCAAAAGGTTTCACTCAAGTGCAAGGATTGCACTATGATGAAATTTTTGCACCCGTAGTTATGCTGCGTTCCATTTGAATAATCTTAGCGATTGCCGCTTTTCATGACTATGAAATTTGGCAGATGGACGTGAAAACCGCCTTCTTAAACGGTTATTTGGAGGAGGAGTTGTACATGGTACAACCCGAAGGTTTCATTGATCCTAAAAATCCTAAGAAAATATGCAAGCTTAAGCGTTCCATCTATGGACTTAAGCAGGCTTCTCGGAGTTGGAATCATCGTTTTGACCAGGTGATAAAAGAGAATGGATTTACTCGATCGGTCGAGGAACCATGCTTATATATCAAGTCGAGTGGGAGCAAGATTGTCTTCCTAATATTGTATGTCGATGACATACTGTTGATTGGGAATGACATACCTCTCTTAACTTCGGTAAAAGTTTGGTTAAAGAACCATTTCCAGATGAAAGATCTGGGCCAGGCACAAAGAATTTTGGGGATCCGTATCTACAGAGATAGATCACGACGGATGTTATCCCTCAGTCAGGAGTCTTATATAGATAAGATTCTTGAGAGGTTCATCATGACCAACTCCAAGAAGGGGAACCTTCCAATGATTTCTGGGATGCAGTTGAGTAAAGCTCAGGCACCAAAGACATCGGAAGAGGTCGAGCGCATGAGTCGGATTCCTTATGCATCAGCTATAGGATCGATCATGTATGCCATGATATGCACACGTCCAGACGTAGCATATGTATTGAGTATGACGAGTCGACACCAAGGCAATCCAGGTGAAACACACTGGATGGCTGTTAAGAATATCCTTAAGTACCTACGGAGGACTAAGGATTGGGTATTGACTTATGGAGGAGACACTGAGCTATGCGCAATCGGTTACGCTGATGCTAGCTTCCAAACGGATCGAGATGACTCGAAATCTCAGTCTGGATTCGTTTTTACTCTTAATGGCGCTGCGGTCAGCTGGAAAAGCTCCAAACAAAGTGTTATAGCATATTCTACGACTGAGTCCGAGTACTATGCTGCTTCAGAGGCTGCGAAGGAAGCTATATGGATGCGTCAATTCTTACAGGGATTAACTGTAGTTCCTAGTTCGGATGACCCGATCACCATCTATTGTGATAATAGTGGTGCCATCTTTGAGGCTAAGGAGCCTAAGTCCAGCAACAAGTCTAGGCATGTACAACGGAAGGCTCACATGATCCGAGATTACGTGGAGCAAAGGGAAATAGTGATAGACAAGATTGCTACGGATGATAACGTCGCATATACTCTCACTAAACCATTGAGATATGATAAGCATGAAGGGCACGTTATTTCCATGGGAATCAAACGTGTTCCTGAGTTGTATTAGTTGTTTTATATGGATTAGACACCTGTATCTTTTTCATAAAAACTATCTATGAAATCATCGTTTTTGTTTTATATTTTGTTTTTCATGTGGGTTGTACTGACAACATTGAACACCACAAAGTGAACTGAATTACATTATATTTGTTTTGGTCCGTAATCGCCTATATGAGCTGATAACTCTGGCAATTATTCTGTGAAGTCGATTGATGGTGGGTTCAACGAGCCATAAGTCAAACAGTTGACTGATCGATCACATATGCGAGTTATAATGATAACTCGCGGACAATTTGGACAACGTTATGGAGTCCCTAAAATGTTTGGACAACTTAGGGTGCCAGGTGCGGGATAGGACATTCCATAGTGTTCATAGAAGGTGATCTGTTGATTCTATCGACTGTCTTTGAGATAAATGCAGTTTTTGGGTGACTTTGGTTTCTTTCTCATGGTCGACCGAAACAGGAGGCTAAGTAGATTTTCACTGGGTCATTTCATACTGCGCTTGTATCTGCAAGATTCGAGTTGAAGAAAATATCCAACCTTTATCAGGATATTATATTTCTCAGGGCCACTCGAGGAGCTGTAACTGAAATGCATGGCCATGCTCGAATATAGATTCGTTTATCAGTTAAGTTACTCTCTAGTCGGGGAAACCACTCTTGATACTGATCACTTGTAAACTACGACCTTTGTGAATACGGACTTTGCAAATTGGGTTTACATTGAGTGGGAGAAATTTATAATGGATATGAGAATCGGTTATCGCACATACACTTGTACGGACAAGTGGGAGATTGTTGGAGCCAGTGTCCTCCATAGTTAGTGCAATAATATAAATAAATCTCTGTAGGTTCACAGGGTATACTTTGTATAATAATCAGTTGATTAACGTTTATCAATAAAGGTTGGTCGCTAGAAGTTTGACGTTATTGTCATTTTATTATGGCGGTGATCAACTGGTCCCTATAAGTCACACCTATAGGATGTGTCTGAGAGATGTGATTATATGAATAATATAGTCATATTGATGCCTTATACGACTAAAAGGTTAGTCGATGTATTTGACTAAAAGGTTAGTCAAAAATGATGATGATAGACGGATTAAACTGTTAATTCGTAAATTGAATATAAACTGTTATATTTAATTAATGTAAATATTGTTAGCTTAAACGAACTAATCAGTTAATTCGTGATTAAATATAAACCGTTATATTTAATTAAGCAAATGTATTACTCGTAATAATTATTGTAAATATTGTCAGACATGTATTAATAAATCGACTGCAAAAGGTTGAGTGGACTTATTAATAAGATGACGATATTAGTGACGATAATTATAATAATACAATGGATGTTATTTACTAGGTATGACCGAAAAATATGAAGCAATAAATGGATATATCTACTCGGTCCAAATCGGTTTGGAAATGATCCTAACTGCAATTTCTTATTTTTGGAAAACCTAGCTAGTTTGATTAGGAGGGAATAAAAAGAAAAATACCTAGGGTTTTTGAGGGAGTGTGACGGCACAACATACACACTAGGGTGATTTTCTCTCAATTTTTCTCTCTAGATCTATCATCAAACCTCACATAAAATTAGCGGTAATTTTGTATAATCGTTCTAGCACGATTAAGGCATATCAAGGAGCATTTTGGGTGCAACTAGTAGGAGATATCATACTTTTGATATAGTTCTTAAGCCAATTTTCAAGGACCAAAGGTTTATTTTTATCTCTTATTTATATTGTTATTTTCATATATGACTCGTTATTTCGTATCTTATAATTTTGTTATAATCCTGAATTTTAGAGGTGAAATATACGGATATTTTCCCACCAAAATATCAAAAGACTAGATTTTATGCCGTGCGCTGCACGGGTTTATATTAATGTCATTTTAATAAATTTTCTATAACAATTAACTTATAAAAATAAACATTTGAAGTCTTAAGACTATAATTCAACTTCTATTTTAACCATATTTTACCAACCTTTCCAGACTTCAAGTTATGTTTTATCCATATATGATCCAAAAAATATTAACATGACCCTCCCGTTCAAGTCATTTAGTTACATAAGAATTAAGTTCTCTAAGACGGTGCTTAAGAGACTCAAAAGATTTTTGATTGATACATAAGTTTCTAATATGACTCCTATTTGTAATCATAGGATCACCCCACCTTATGATAATTGTCCAATATGGGACAATACTACTTCTTATAGGTAGTATATTCATGACAACATTATTTTTCAATGTGAGATAAATAACATACTAAGAATTACACCAAGTATGTGCAAATAATATGAGATTCTATATACTGTAATGATAGTATTTTTTTACCACGAATCTAATTATATTATTTTCATAATTAATACAAAATTTTAACAGCTCTCTAAAACAATATTTGGGAGAATTAAACGATTTTGGGTTGATATCTACGTTTCAAGGACGACTTATATTTATAATCACATAATCATCCCATCTTATGATATTTTTCCGATGTAGGATAATTCTTCTATTTATCCGTAGTATATTCACCACACCTACATTATTTTTCAATGTTGGACAAATAACATATCAAGTAGTACACCATTAGTTTTTCAGTGCTGGGTTTCCTTAGTTTTTCTTCGCTTTGTGAACGCATCTCACGGCCGTGAGATGCAAGTCATGCTCACGACTTCGTCTCTCCTTCATTTTTCACTCAAGACTTCGTCGATCTTCTACGGTATGGCTCACCTCGGCTTTGAACGACTTTGTAATGCAAAGTAGGGCCCTTAATTGTATGTAGGGTCCTCTAGGGTGTGCCGTGAGTCCTCCATATAGTCTATTGTCCTCTCGATCGTCAAAACTAGATAAAATCCGCCCCAAGTGACGGTTTACCTACAAAAACAAGATGAAAGCAAGAAAATCGCTAGAGGAGGTTAAAACATGGAGAAACGGCACTAGGGAGCGTCAAAGGCGAGCTAAGTAGGCCGAATAAAGGCGGAAAAATAGGGTGAAATGACAATATATCTGTAGGAAATTTGCGCACCTTAATAGCGGAATAGGTACGATGATCGACGTAACGCTTTCTATCCACAAAGAAACCGAAACTGAGACTTATCCCGGTGGCTACTAGAGTCACCGGATATAGTCACATTCCAAATGCCAAAGCTTCACTTTGATGGTGAGCTTAACCGTAGTGATAGTATACATTTCTGGTTGATGTTGTAGGTTGCTGTATATTGTTGTTGTGTATTGATTCACATAAAATCAACTCAATTTATAATGCTCCATAAGAGATGTTAAAAAGTGAAGAATTAAGGAGAATAATGACCATTAAAATCTGATTTAATGGCACATTATGTCACCTCTTAATCTTACCTCACTATCTCAAAGATAATGTAACAGCCACAATTAATGTGGCCGTTAATGTCTGAATTTCAATACTCCCACTCGGCCACACATCCAAGTAAAAAACTCCCACTTGGCCACACAACCAAGCTCATCCAAAAACACAACTCAATAATAACTCTCAACCACATCTCATACAGGAAAATGAGGCGTGCGACCAAATATGTAATAAGTAGCGTTATATTAAGTCTCTATCAAACTAACATAACACTTTCACAATAACAATTCCCCATATCATTCAAAACAAGACCGCAACATACATGGTCCTTTTATGATATAACATGTTACGTAGTTATATACACAATATAACCGCCGGCCGGGCTTAACATGATGTAGTTGAATTGACCATTCCTAAGACACTAACAAAAATCCATCTTAACTTGACTGCTTTCCTAACATGACCCATTGAACCAACGACTTTATTATTCTTCAAAATCACGCTAAAGTAGCAACATTAAATCTCGATTTCATCTCACAGCTCCAAGTCAAAGGGCTTCGTACCAAAATAGGACACACAATTCCAAAACGGGCTCACACAGTAACAGATTAGGGAATCATTTGTCACTCCTAACGGTCGACAAAACACACATAGTATGATATATGTGTCACAACATAGCCCCCACTATGATGGGCATATCACGCTTCTATATCGTACGAATCATAAGTCTAGATACTACATAAGTATCTAGCTCAAGCCACTAGATTGATATACACAGTTTCCAATCCAACACTTGAGATTCGGTTCAATGCTTTAATATGAAAATAGGGTATCTTCTCATACTTCGACTACAAAAAAATAAGTCTCATCTTAGACTTACTAAGGCGACTATATAACGAGTCAATATCTTTTCCATACAACTCATGTACAAAGATAATCTCCAACACTCTTTAAGTGTTAACGTGACTCAGTCTCATCTTGCCCACTACACAAGTGTTAAGGCGATTCCATCTGTGACTAGGAAATCTAAAAGCTTGGTGATATCTTGTATGCCTCATCCTGCAACAAATGCATATGAACAAAATCAATATCCAAAAATGTCCATCATAAACAAATTCACAACTCAACAAGATTAAACATAAGTTGACATTTTTGCACAACTAGCTCAACACATGAACTAATTAAGAACACATCTTATAAAGAATTTAATGCGTCAATCATCTTGTGAGTAGGGATGACAATGGATAGGATCTAGATAGGGTCCTATAAGATCCAGATCCAGATCCATATTGTATATGTTGGATCCAGCTCCGCCCCATATCCGCAGGGTCCAAAATTTTCAGATCCATATCCAGATCCGTGGATCAGGGTAGGATATGGGTCCCAAATGGATCTGATCGTTTTCAAAATATTTTATTAAATTATTCATCTTTTAAATGTAGTTTTTCTATTAAAATTACATAAAATGTATTAGAATGTTTAATAAGATTATAAGTATACATTATATCGACATTTAACATAATAAAGTAACTAATTACGCGTAAGTAATTATTTGGATGAGGAAAAAGTTAATTTACAAATATTTAAATTGTATTATAAATTATGAATGACCTATGAAATAACTAAAATGACATATAAGAGTTGATTAAATTAGAAAACATCAGCATTATAAACTTTAGTTATCCTTATATAATTAAAATAAATTAAAAAATAAAAGATATGGGTCCGTGGGTAGGGTCTGGATCTTAACAACAAGATCCATATCCAGATCCGCGTAAATTTTTTAGGATCCTTATCCGACCCATATCCACTGGATCCATCAAAATGAGATCCATATCCGCTCCACCAGGGTCCGGATCCGCGGATCTGGATAGGGTCCTGGATCCGCTACCATCTCTACTTTTGAGTCTTTCTTGATGACAACTCTTAGTCCCACATAAGAACTAATCTACTTTTACCACAAAGGCCGAAGTAAAATTCACTTGATTACGTATCATTGTGTGAGCGTGTAAAGGATCAAATAGGTAACAAATTACTTATCAATCACAAAATTGACGTTCAACCATGTACTAAACAAGGTACACATCAAAATACCAACTACACTAGAACAAGAAACATTACTCTAATTGTTTCTTGCACTCAATCATAGGTTTAGACATAACCAAAATATTAATATTCTTCTAGAAATACCAACATGTCACCAATTAATAAAGAGAAACATATTCTCCTATATAATTTCGACATAACAACGTCAATTCTACCATTCCAACTAAATCATCACACAAATGACTTTTGAAAAAAAATATGGTAGATCTCTAACACATGGACACGCTCAAGAGATACAAAAATTTATTATCTTAATCATTTGAGACGGACTCAACTGATCGATCCATGTGTATAAATTTCTCAAAAAACTTGATTCAAGAAAATAATCTTTACATCCATTTGAAAACAAAATCCAAATAGATAACTAAAACTTAGAAGAAAAGCGGAACGAATCCTAGCATTTTGAGAACATATCTCATGATAGTCTTAAAATTAACTGTCACAAAGACACACATTGTCACAATGTATTTATTCTCTCATATAACGATCCATTTTTATTACTTGGTGAATACTCTCACTTACTAAAAGTGATAGCTTACACTTACTAAAAGTAGTAAAAATAACTGATCGAATAGTTAGGACAACTCCTAATATCCTCCATAATAATCAAATCATCTCAAGGACCAACCTTATCTTAATCCTTATAACTTGACATACAAGTTAACACTTACTCTCTAGTAGACAAACTCTCATCTTTACTATGGATCATGGAACTACTCCCACTATCCAAATATGAAGAGAAGTTAAAACTATTCTTGATGACTCAATAAGTCACAAATTCTCCCACTCACTAAAAGATAGTTTTTGCATTGTAACGAATACAAGATAAATGTCTACTAAACTTCATCAAAACACCTAGGAACACATCCAAGTGATGAAATATTGTGGGTTACTTCAACACAAAGTTTGATCAATATTAAGGCATAATGACCAACTTGTTATCCAAAACTTATTTGGAGTGGGCAAAATTTCCTCAAAAAATATTTAAGGAATCCTTCTCTAAGCTAAAAGACGGAAAAACTTGATCATAGTCAAACTCACTTAACCATGTCAAGTGATGCACAATTCCTTAACTATAACAACATTTTGTCATAACGATTAGGAATTGTAAGATCAACACACATATTTTTTTCCTCATTTACACTTTGAACATATCAAAGATTTATTCGTATCCAACACACTTACTAAGAGTACTGACTCTAAGTTCAAAGTCGGTTTTCAGCGTTTATTAGAAATGTTTGAACATATCAAATACTTTATAAAATGATAGAAGGACGAATGCGGGCTCATATAGCGTGAATTATCTCTAATGAAGAGGGAAAGAGCACTCTGATCGCATAATACCTCTTGACATTTAAATACCCACAATTAAAATAAAAATAGATTGAAATATAAAAGTTAAAGACAATGAACATATGTTACAATGTAATCAAGCGAAGGAATAAAATTAATGCGGTGAACATACATATTGTGGCCAAACACATAGCCATAAGAACTATAGACATGAGGTTAAATAATAATCCGCGATTTCCAATAAACTAATTATTGAAAAAATATCCTACACTTCAAATGCGTAGTGAATTAACACATCAAAGTAGCACAAAGCTTCTTTGAAAGAAAAACAATGTAGCATCGCTGAAAATTGAATTATCCCTCGACAAACAATAGATTAACCAACTACAAGTTATAAATATTCCCGCTCTGTAACTAAATCCACAAAGGACTAGAATTAGCATCAGATGTAAGAAATGTAATTTGGCTCGAATCTATCATTAACCAAATTAATATTATTTCCACATTATCCTCTAGCCGACACTAAGTCAGACATGTTTAAGAATTACCACATATTTATCCTGAATAGTAAGAAAAAAACATAAACATAGACCATTAATAATCGGATCGGGAATCATCGGCCACAAGACGTCCTCTTCTCATGCCTCAATAAGTTTGACACTTTTACTAAGGATTGAATGTACTAACAACGAAACATCAAGAGTTTTACATTTTTTCCTACTCCCATAATTGTATGGCAAACAAATCACCGTGGAATAAACAACTCCTTACGTCAGTCAATCCCGTGTTTAAAAGGTATATCATCTCATGTAAGATAAACATAACCGTGACAGTCCTTTAAACACTTTTGGAACAAAACACATATTCTTGTACCCTATGTCAAAACGAAATTGATCTTATACTTAGTCCCACGCTACATAAGCTGTAAGACATGTCTCAAAACTACTTAATAGGTCTACGTACAAAATAACACAATTTTGCATGCATCAAGATTACTATATTAAAATAAATACTGATAAAGAGACAGATTTCGATAATCCTACTCATTAATAAGATATTCAATCTCGATAATAGTGATCACAATTTATCAAAATCGTGATTATTAATAAGATACTAAATCTTATCACGATAGTTATCCAAGTTCACACCGCTTTACCAATGGTGAACAAATAACCAAAAAACACTTGTTGTCATATACAAGTATCTGGATTAAGGCACAATTCAAAAAACTATATTATTAAAAATCGTTCAGTTATATATTTCGTTCTAAAATCTCGCTAAGCTCATAATCATCACAAACGACATAGACAAGAAAGTTCAACAATTTAATTAACTCTTATGATTAAATGAAACGAAATCAAATAACCATTATAAAACGCTAAACAAATTAGCTACTACCCTTATAATATCGTCTAAACAAATTAGGACGAGTAATAATATCACTTAGACATTAGACAAACACTATGCAAAACAAATCTGCATGTTAAAAAATAATTAAAATTCCTTGATCATAACACATATGATCGTTTTAGTGAGTTATTGATACACAACTAGTATGTATTAATTTCTTTCTGATCACTCATGTAAATACTAAATTTACACGTTATCATATATCACTAAGATATAAATTATTTATGTAAGACAAATATTCACGTAAAATAATATACCACTAAGTTATAACGGAATTTCTTATATAAAAACAAATTTACATGTGCAAGTATAACACAAAGATATAGATCATTTAGGTAAAACAAAACTACATAAACTAATAATTTACTATATCACAAAGATATAAGCCAATTCGTAAAACAAATTTACGAGAACTCTCATATAAAAAAAAAACGAGTCCTTTTGTAAAACAAATTTACAATAACTTTTATATCATTATGATATATGCGTTGTATGTAAGTTATAAAATCTCACGAACAACAAATGTTAATAAGATAATTATTTTATCTATGTAAATGTAATACAAAATTACACATTTTTCACAAGATAAAATAAACGAAACAAATTCGTAAGTTCTATCTTTATCTTGTAAAACACAATATATATAAATAATTATGTATAGCATATACTAATTCGAACACGAAGTATATCATTAGTATTTCTCACACCCATAAATACTTTTCTAGCCAATTGCTTAAAAATAAGAAGTCACTAAGACATTTAAAATTTACATACAAGGACAATTTTTACTTTACTTGTAAAATATCACTTAGGTATTTACCATTTACACGTAAGATAGAATTTTATGAAACATACACATAAAATATAGTGTATATCACGAACGATATATATACCCACATAAAACAAATTTACATGGTCATAAAATATACCGTCACGCACTAACACGCAAAATAAACTTTTATGAAACGTATTCATAAATAACACATAAATTTAATTAATACCCATAAAACACAATCATTGGTATAAAACACATTGATATGCTCCAGACATTTTTTTATACATATAAAACACATTTATATGGTCAATATTGTATATGAAACATATTCATATAATTATAAATTTGCTAAACTAATTAGCATAAAAAGAATATCACTAAGATATTAAATACGGTGTAATAACAAATTCACTTTTTATGTATAAAAATCTAGTAGAAACTCATTCTACAAAAATATAACAATAGAACTATACCAAACACATTTGTATTTACAGAAGTTTCATACTCGGATAGAATTGAAACGAACTCATTACATGGCATTGCATAAAAAAACGATACTTATATGAGTAACATAACAATCTATGAGATGCCAAACATTGGAATACAAAAGAAATTCCAATTTGACAAGATAAAAACACATGTCTACATGATGTCCAAACACTAATCATGGCATTCATGAGTCATCTTTACACAAACTCAAACATAAAACGGAAACATCCACTGAAAAATATTAACAACCGAAAAACAATCATCCCTTCTTCCCTGTAAACAAAAATGGAATAGTGAACCCATCCCTTCACCTTTCTTAAAAAGTCGAAGAACCCATCACAATTTCTATTATTGGAAAAATAATGGCTTGACAATCTTCACACATAAGCAAAATCTCACCACCTTATTTGACCCTCTATAACCCAAACTACCACCATCGTCACATAGAGCGATGGCTGTTGAGTCTTATTATCCAACTCACTCTCCACAAGAGCGGTTTTCCATGTCGGTCGTTAATCTACTTCTAGCATGTGACTACCAGATGTGATACACGGGTTTTGTGATCCTTTCCAAACTCTGATACACGGGATACCACAGATGGAGAAACGAGGGACAAGCGTGAAAACACACATTTGTGGAGTCGCCACCAACTTTTGTGGGAAGTTGGAACCGTTCGAATACTTTATGCCAAGTCAAGACACAAAGGAATGACATGAACACTAAGAACTCGTTACCCTTAGCATTCTATGTCTAGAATAACTCTCGTGGATGCCAATGAACACGGATGTTCACAGAGATCTGTAGTAAGGGGTGAGGGTACGTACTAGGAAACTCTTTTGATCGAACACCTAATCCCGCCCGCCTCGATAGCAGCCTCTACTAATGACTAGAGAAACTCTTCTGTTATCGATGTGTTGTCGGTTATATGCATGCTATGCAACATCCACAATTTAATCCTAGCATGTGAACTTAGACTATGTTGGTTGAACATGTAATTTAGCAATCAGTTGTATCAAATAGGATTTATGATTGATTGCATATGAAAAGCAAATAAATCATCCAAAGAATCATACAATACAATGATTAAATAGAACTATAAAATAAATATTATAATTGATTACAACGTATACGAGATCTAAGTCGGAAATATGCCCAAAAGGAAGACTTAAAGAAAAAAAATAAGAAAATTATCTAAAGTTAGATTAACGGTGATATTAGGAGTAAATAGTTGATTAATTAGGCAATTAAGCTACGTCAAGAAGATCAAAGACAGAAACCAACCCGAAAAAGGCACAGCAAAAGGTGCATCCTCTGGAAGAGGCGCAACACTATATGCGTCTTTTCCTGACATGGGTTCTGGCTGTGAAGCCAGAATCGCAATCAGTTAGTATTTAGGTGATTTTACGGTTTATTAATGATCTATAAGTCGAATTTAAGTGATTTCATAGATTAAATTACACTAATTATATCAAAGACGAATTCAGAGACTAAATATGAACAGATGTAACCTCTAAAGCACAATTTGATAGATGACAAAAACCCATTAATATTGATTATTAGGGATCCAAGTCAAGACAAACTATCTAAATATGAAATTATGCTGAAAGATGATTTATAAGAAATAATAAAAACTAATAAAGATTTTGAAAAGGGTTTGAGCATAAATCCAACATGAATCTTACATTAGATTAAATAAGTAAAATACAATAGAAAGATGGATTAAAACACCCACAGACTTACATGCTGAGGAAACGAGATATGAACTAAAGTTACGATTTAGCGACAGCTCGACTCGAATGTAAAGAAAGTGCCCTCGTAAGAGGTACGATTGATTAATTAATATTGATTAATTTTGAGTTGGTCAAATTGATAGGTCAATGCAATAACGTGACTAGAACCCATAAGGATCTGAGCTTACGTGGTTGATTGATCAAGCACGTAGTTGTCAAAAATGCTTAGAGCAAGGTCTAGAATGCAAAGAGAGAAGAGAAGGGCGGAACACTCTTGTGCCTTAAGAGTGTGCACGAACCTCACCTTATATAGGGAAAAATCCAAAGAGTTTTGGAATAACCCGAACACGGAAAGAAATCTAAATAATAATCCGGAAACAGGCAAAACGAGTCGGGGAAGAGGCGCAGCAGGCACTGCGACTCTTGGAAGAGGCGCAGCTTCTGCTACGTCATTTCCATAGCAGTTTCTTACATTGAAAGAAAGATCTGCGCGCTTCTATTATGGAATTGCGGTAGATTTCGAATGCTTTCTAAACAAAATAGGAATATATTGTTGGAGTAAGTGTCCTCCACAATAGTGCATTTATATAATAAATCTCATTTGGAATATACGTGGCATGATTAGTATATTTTGATACTCCACGTCAGTTGATTAACGTAAATCGGTAACGCTCGGCTGACTAGAGTTTGACGTTATTGTCGTATGACGGTGGTGATCAACTGATCCCTTTAGGTCACACCTATAGGATGAGACCCAAATAGAATACTAATTATTTGTATACGATACATTTTAATTAGGGCATGACATATATTTGATATGTACTTTTAGTTACGAGAGTTGTTTATTGGAAATTGAGTTAGGAACTCATTCCACTTATGTTTATTACTCAATTATACGAAGACTAAGTGAATAAATTTTACGTCTTATTTTAATACGATTAAATAAGATTTAATTTAGTGATTAATCGTTAATTCATTAAATTAGTTGAGGTAATGCATATATTTTGAGGTAGAGGTAATTAGTTAATTATATTTACAAGGATTTGTAAAATAAATTAACTGGGCATTGTGGGATCCATGATATATTGATATAATGGTAAAATATCACTTAAAAGTTGAGTATATATATTTGAGTCATATAATTGTTTTATGATCAAATTAACACTTAATTATACTAGATAATTAAGCATATGATTAATAAGTATTTGTGGGACAAATATCAAAAATCAAAATGGACCATTATAGAGCATAATGGACCGGTTTTGAGCACATGGAAGAAGCTTGTGTGTTATTCTTTTCTAACACACAATCAACTATTTGATGGTGACATGTCTTCCATACTTTAATCATCATAACCACCCTTACACACTACCATTATGCATGTGATTATTTTGAGCAAAAATAAGAGCTATGTTGAGTGCTATAACCGGCCAAATGCTCTATATAAGAGCATTTTTGGTTGTTCATTTGACTAGTTGATTTTTGATGCTTATTTTGCTTCTTCTCACTAAAAACTCAAATTCTCTCTAAACTCTCTTATACACTAATATTCTCTATATATTACTAGTGTAGTAATACCATAATATTAGTAGTATTTATCTTACTTATTATCTAGTTAATAATAAGCTAAGATTTTTGGGTTTAATCTTGGGTGCAACAAGAAGGAGACCTTCTACTTTGGAGGTTGTTTTATGGAGGATCATCCATTAATTTCATGCTCAAGAACAATAAGAAGGAGTTCTTATTGTGCCCATATTGAACCGCAAATATCCAATGTAAGGATGTTTTCGTCTTATCTTTTCTTTTATGCTTTTATATTTGCATGCATGATAACTAGATCCTAAATTATTAAGTTAATGTAATTTAATGAACTAATTATAAGAGTCTAATTAGAGGTCTAGGAATTTCATGTGGTATCAGAGCTCAATTGTTACATGCATGTCGATTTTAAGCATTAAAATCGAGTTATACGATAACTTGGGTAAAATTGAAAATTTGTGTTAAAAATTGGTTTGAATAAAATTTTTGATTTTCATGCATACCTAATGACCTCAAAATGGTTGTGGTAAAATTTGGTGATTTTAGGGATTAATTTGCTATTTATTTTGATTTATGGCCTTTAAATCATGTTAATATGCATGTTTTATGTTAAAAGTTAATTAAAAAGAGTTTCATGTTGATTCTGGCCATGAATTTTTTATATGATCTCACATGAATGTTTTACATAATGTATGTAAAATTTCGTGACTTTTAATTAAGATTTGCATGACTATTGATTTTTATAAGATAAAAGTCAATAAAGTGAGATTATTTTGATCATAAAATTTAAACGTCCTTTTATTGTCATGAAATTTTTTTTTACATTTTATAATCTGATTTATATCATATTGGTGAAAGTTTATAATTTGTTTCACTATTTTACTTTATTTAATGGTTTTTTATATGATAAAACCGTTGAATATTAAGTTATTTGTTCATAAATTTTATTCAAAAACTTTGGGCAAATGTTTATGTTTTTTAGAGTTACTGGAAATGTTCCAGAATGTATAAAATTTTTGGTTTCAATTTTTTATGAGTTTTATATTTTATTTTGGGTTTATTTCATAAATGTTATGATTAAACCTCTATATTTAGCAAATACGATCAATTCGAACTAATTAAATACAAACAAAGTTAGTGGGGACTAATTTTGAGTTTTAAATCAGTTTAGATAATTATTTTGAGCTTAAATACGATTTAAGTGTTGATTATTGATTTTTAATGGTTAAAAATCGATAAAATCCATAAAACCGAGTTAGAATGAGGATGATAAGTATCGAGGGCGATTTTGGCATATTTTTTCAGCATTTTATTTATGTTGTTATGGTTAAATGAATGAATGTCATTTGTTTAAATTTTAATGCAAGTTGTACCTAGTATGGCCTAGATTATATTAATTGGTATTACCCGTAATGTAAGGGAATACCGATTCGGTTGTAATTTTATTTTTGCGATCTCGTATCGCCGTTTGTAATAATTTAATTTCATTTTCTAGATCAAATGTATAATATGAATTTTATTTGTATCTTTTGTAATTAATTATTATGACGACGGAGATTCCCGAAGTCGGTGTTCCAAAAGACGGTGCCATGAAGAGGCAAGGGGCCAAGGAGTTGGTTTCCGATTTTGTAATCTACTATTTAATTAGATTAGCTAGGTGGCCATACTAGGATTTATTATATGCTTGTTTTATGTTTTTCCGCACATGCCAAAATCGCCAACATGCATTTTTTATTTCTCGATTGTCAATTCAAAGTTATTCAAAATTCACCGACGTAGTTCGCTTATAAGGAATTAATAACAAAATTGACAAGACCTCTCACATGACTTAAAAAATTGAGATTAGCCTTACGAATTAGTAACACCTATGAATCCCGTGTTCATTAGGGCTACCACGCTCGTGGGTCCCTTTTTACCTTGGGTAAGTAGAGTGATACGATCACAAGCCAAAATTGGATTGGACTCAACGAGATAAGCGTTATCTTGAGACTAAGAGATGGATTTAGTTGAAATCCGTCAACCAAGAGTTCGAAGTGTAGAATTAGTCAAGTATTGACTTACCATTTTTAGATAAAGGTAGCATACGATGACTATTTTTGTCTAAAGATAGGTCTTGGAATCACTAATATAATTTCGTGAGGGGTCATTATATGAGTGACTTGTTTAAAATTGTTTTACAAGTAAATTATAGCAATGAATGTTTATTTTCCGTTGATATTTATTTTATGCGCGCATATGACAAATATTTTATTCTTCTTCAAACTTGTAAATCCGTTCAAATCGTGGAAAGTAGTTTTCATAAAATTTATACGGTAGCTTTTTAATTGCGATCTCCGTTTAAACCACCGTAGCTAAAGACAAAATGATTTTTCTTTTGATCCTAACATTAACCATTGCAAATATCCCTTATGAAGAGTATATGAATATGTCACACTTAGTCAAAAATGTTTTGATTTTGTTTTTAGTGACGTCTCCTTATTACTTCCTCCCATCCAAACCAAAGGTTACACTTACCTTATTTGGACCATCCAAACCAAACTACCCATTCCTTTTTGGGTAACAAATAAGACCAACTACTCCTCATTACCCTATATATTTACACAATATGCCACTACCCCACCCACCCAACTAACATTAAAAACTCAAGTGGTCCTACTTCCATTCCAATACTACCCTTAGTTTTTCAATTTTTTCTTAAAACTTGTGCTCCCTCCCATGTAACCTTTGGTTTGGATGGGAGGGAGTACAATGGTGCATCAATCTTTTTGCTCCAAAGAAAAGATTTATAATTTTTGGTATGTCGTCATGATGCTCCTTATCGAGGCTTACCTCAAAAGAGGCCAAATTAGTTGGGACGACTAGGTTTCTCGATTTATTTGAAATCACGATTAACCAAATACCGTAGTCATTTTATGAAAGGTTTATCCTTTTTGAAGGTAAAACCATGAATGAAATAAAGAGTTATCTTCATTATAATACTAATCTACTTGTCTAGGTAGAGATTCATAAAAGTGAGTGGGAGCTCTAAGAGGGATGTTTATATTCTTAATTGTTAAGAATAAAACAAGGTTCAAGAGTAGGTTGACACGATGTTGGCACAAAGCAAGGGAAAAAGGCAAAGCTATTTTGAATAGTAAAGTCAGAATCCAAGCAAGGTGTCAAACCCAACCTTTGATGATTCTATTCTTACAATGTAGGACACAAGAAAAGAATCTGTCCCAAGTTTTCTAAAGAGTTAGAAATTGGGTGTACTATTGTCACCCATAATATCTATATGATCGACATTTATTTTGCTAAAATGCAAGTTTTGGGTATTAGATACCCATTATGGTTTTCATCAATGTATTCAATACATGTAATAAATCGTGCGACGACCAACCATGATTAAATGTCGACCTACAAGGGAAATATAAATATTGTAGTTTTATTTCTATAGAGACATATAAAAGTTATAATGTGATCAATCTAGTTTTGGATTTAGAGGTATACTTTAATAAACGTTATTATGTACATGACCTCTAAATAAAAAATATAGTATCCACTTTAGTGTACGACACAAGTGTTTCACTTTTGTGAATGGAACAAGCTTTGTATCTTTTTATGCATTTACTTGGTCCATGGTTATCCCATACCAATCAAAGGTAATCATATTCTTGACCTAAACTAGAAATTACTTGTCATATAGATTGAAAAAGGCTCAAAATTGGTGACCCAAATCTAATCTTAATTCTGGATTGTGTAGCACATAAAAGGCTAGTATCGACTAGTATCCCTAAACCATTTAATTTTGAAACTTATGGTGTGTGCGAATCTTGTATTCAAGGCAAGATGATTCGTGCCCTTTTGTTAAAAAAGAAATCGAACTAGTGAGTTATTGGCCCCATTATATAAGAATATGTGTAGTCAAATAACAAACACAACCAGAGATGGTAATGATTACTTCACTTTATTTACCGACGATTTAAGTAGATATTATGTTTGATTCTACTTAATGAGGTGCTAAGAGAAATCTTTGAAAAGTTCAAAGAGCTTCAATGAGAAGTAGTTAACCACTAGAGCATTAGATAAAGGACTTACGACTAAATCGTAACCATAAATATCTAAGTATTGACTTTGATTTTCACCAAAAGTATTGTGAAATGATTTCACAAGTTAACTTCTCTAAAACACATTATTAGATAAGGTGTTGTTGAATAGAGAAACAGAACCTTATACGATATGGTTTTGTCTTTATCAAAGTCAAAATGAGCCATTTGACTAACCTGGGGATCTTAATATTTTTGTCCTCTATTTCTTTTCCCACCATATTAAAACACATTTAAAACAGTCTGATTTCATTCCATATACGATATGGGTGGGTAGCGTACCTAATTTGTAAGTTATCCGAATGAGACAAGTGCTCAATAATCCTACATTGACCACGAGAACAAAGCGTTTGTGACTCGTGATGCTGTCTTTCAATAAAAATACGATTATTTCTTGATAAGACAGAGTGGGAGAAAATGTTTCAAGAGCCACAAACTGAGCATATGGTCCGGAAAACGTTTCCTCATTGCTTGTTCAGTAGTTGTTTCGAAGAAATCTGTGACTTATTAAAGAATGTTTCTAGTCCCAACTTCTTGCTCATGGCTTAGAGTCATGCGATTCGTAATGGACTCCATGCGTGATGGTCGGGTATGTGACCAGGTAAATTTTACTTGAAGAAGTACGACCTCTTCAATGTAAATTAATTTTTAAGATCGAAATTTGCATGGGTAAACATTAAAATGTTTTGAAAGATAAATTGGCAGGCAAAGAGTTTTGCACCAACCTTAATTCTTCGATCCATTCGAATATACTTAGCGATTACAGCATTTCATAATAATATGATGACAATTGGATCTCAAGAACCACCTTCTTGAATACGATTCTAGAAGAGGTAGAATATTTTATATCCACCTGTGGGTTCGAAGATCCTAATTATCCTACGTTAATTTTGCAAGCTTAAGAGGATGTCTTAAGTAACCACTAAAGAGTTCGAATTAGTGTGTCAATCATGTCATAAAATATTTCTCGATATCTCGAGAAATTATGTTGAATACATGAAGTTTAGTGGGAGTAATATGGTTTTCATCAGTCTTACATGTGGAGACATATTGATCATTTTAGATGATGGAATATTTTGGAGAAGTAGAATACATTTTTTTTTTAAATATCTGGATTTATGAAGATAAATCTAAAAGAATATTAGCGTTGAGTCAAAATTCTTATGTTGATAAGATCTTTGATTAGTTCAAGGAAGTTGAACACATAATAATTGATTCCTTTTACTTCCGCTGCGGGATCAATTATATACGTTGTGATGTATACTTAATCCGACATTTCGCATGCCTTGAGCATGACGAATCATTTGCAATCAAATCCAAGTGAGAGTCACTTGATAGCCATAAAGAACATCCTTAAGTACTTGCGAAGGGCTAAAGATATGTTCCATCTGTTTGGAGTTTACGGTGAGTTGTGTGTATGGGGTTACACAGACTTCAGTTTCCAAACTGATCAAAGTGATTTGAAATCACGAACTAGCTGTGTTTTATAGAAGATTTATCTGTTGGAAGAGTTCCAAGCAGAAAAGACTATTGGAAAGGTTCCAAGTAGGAGTGACATTTTCAAATATAAATGTCATGTATCCGCTGGAATTGTTCCAGGCAGTTTATCATTGCGGATTTCACAACGGAAATAGAGTACATTGCATCATATGATGATGCATATGAAAGTAGCTTGGATTCGACAATATTGGAGGGGCTATAAGTAGTTCCTATAGTTGTATATCCTAACCCATGATACTGGTAAAACAGTGGAAGCTACCTTTAGGCCAAGAGTCCTAAGTCTAGATTCAAACCTAAACACATACTCAGAAAGTTTTATGTAATACGAGATTACGTAGACAAAGAGAAATAGCAATCAGAACGATGGGAAAGATGCAAGTATTGCTAATCCATTAGCCATGCCTTTTGCAGGCTGAACATGATAGTCATGTCATTTCAATGGGATTGAAATATGTACCTGAATTGCTAGAGATTATGAGATAAGAAATTATTGATAGCGTATCAATTTTACTAAATACTTGATAATCGCATTCATTGTTAGAGTTTCATTAAAAACTCCTTTATTTAGTGTGACTAAATTTTAAAACTTTGTTTATCCGAATTGGTTGAAAGAAAGGTTGAACCCAATTCAAGTGAACAGGATGAACTTAGTGTTTTGTCCCTAGTTACTCATTTGAGGTGACGTCTCGAAGTGACTAGATTGTAAGTCGATCGAGGGTTGGTTCAGCACCATGGGGTCATGGAGAAGACTGGTCGTTTACATAGACAGAGTGTTCAGACAATCTGTCGGGCAGTGACCATAATAGAGTCCCTTATCAAATTTTTGAAGCCTTTTCGTGACGGGGATTTCTATTTTATTCCTATGAGTCGATTCTTGAGACTGGCGACCATTTACCTGAGTTGGTGTAATTTCCGATTGACTAATTTGGTTTTTGTCCTAGGTCGTGCCGTGAAAGGAGGCCGATGGACATCTTCTGGGTCATGGTGATCTGCATCATACAGTGTAAGATAGGTCAACATGAATTGTCCACCCACGTTGGGTATTAACATCTTCGGGCCACTCGAGGAGTAGTAACTTGAAATGCGTGGCCACGCTCGGAAGAGATCTCTGGTAGATTTTCCGGTCAGACAGTTACTCTCCCTGATTGAGAAAACCACTCTATTTATAATTTCAATTGGAAGTGCGACCTGTAAGACACCTTGCAATGAGTGGGAGGATGTGCAACAAAAGAGACAAGAGAATCGGTAGCACACAAGATATTGTTGGAGTAGGAGTCCTCCACAATAGTGTCGCTACATGCACAACTTGTATCAGACAAGTGGGAGATTGTTGGAGTAAGTGTCCTCCACAATAGTGCATTTATATAATAAATCTCATTTGGAATATACGTGGCATGATTAGTATATTTTGATACTCCACGTCAGTTGATTAACGTAAATCGGTAACGCTCGGCTGACTAGAGTTTGACGTTATTGTCGTATGACGGCGGTGATCAACTGATCCCTTTATGTCACACCTATAGGATGAGACCCAAATAGAATACTATTTATTTGTATACGATACAGTTTAATTAGGGCATGACATATATTTGATATATACTTTTATTTACGAGAGTTGTTTATTGGAAATTGAGTTAGGAACTCATTTCACTTAAGTTTATTAGTCAATTATACGATGACTGATTGAATAAATTTTACGTCTTATTTTAATACGATTAAATAAAATTTAATTTAGTGATTAATTGTTAATTCATTAAATTAGTTGAGGTAATGCATATATTTTGAGGTAGAGGTAATTAGTTAATTATATTTACAAGGAGTTGTAAAATAAATTAACTGGTCATTGTGGGATCCATTATATGTTGATATAATGGTAAAATATCACTTAAAAGTTGAGTATATATATTTGAGTCATATAATTGTTTTATGATCAAATTAACACTTAATTATACTAGATAATTAAGCATATGATTAATAAGTATTTGTGGGACAAATATCAAAAATCAAAATGGACCATTATAGGGCATAATGGACCGGTTTTGAGCACATGGAAGAAGCTTTTGTGTTATTCTTTTCTAACACACAATCAACTATATGATAGTGACATATCTTCCATACTTTAATCATCATAACCACCCTTACACACTACCATTATGCATGTGATTATTTTGAGCAAAAATAAGGGCTATCTTGAGTGCTATGACCGGCCATTTGCTCTATATAAGAGCATTTTGGTTGTTCATTTCACTTGTTGTTTTTTATTCACTTATTTTTAGCTTTTCTCACTAAAACCTCTTCTCTCTACAACTCTCAAAAATACTAATATTCTCTTAGTATTACTAGAGTAGTAATACAATAATATTAGTAATATTATGTCTTACTTATTATCTAGTTAATAATAAGGCAAGATTATTTGGGTTTAATCCTGGGTGCAACAAGAAGGAGACCTTCTACTTTGGAGGTTGTTTTATGGAGGATCATCCATTAATTTCATGCTCAAGAACAATAAGAAGGAGTTCTTATTGTGCCCATATTGAACCGAAAATACCCAATGTAAGGATGTTTTCGTCTTATATTTTCTTTTATGCTTTTTTATTTGCATGCATGATAACTAGATCCTAAATCATTAAGTTAATGTAATTTAATGAACTAATTAGAAGAGTCTAATTAGAGGTCTAGGACTTTCATATATTTTACGAAAAAAGATAAGTTTTGAAACATTAAAATACCTGGAATATTCTCGAGCGTTCAGACATGGTTTTAAAAGACGGTAAATAGAAAACGAAGTAGTTTTTGACCCGGACTCTAAAATGACTCTAATGACTGTCAAAAAAACCGTATCGACACGTAGATGACGACCAAGGGGTAGACACAACTGTTTGAGCTATCAATTGACGATAAACTTACGAATTATCATAAGTCGTTCCGCGTACCAAACATGCGGCCCAATCATCACTGGTGGTTGGTGGAAGGTGTAGATTCGAGGTATCTACAGAGCCCCCACTTTAACTGAGCCTTGGACAAGGCAAAAGTCAAAGTATAGCCATCAGGTCAATCGAAGATTACAACCTGACGACTATGGCGATGCGAGGCAGATCAAGGGGTCTGAACCAATGACCTGTCGTCGGGAACATTTAAAAATTTGTAGACTATCGATAGGGTCGTTTAAAGTCCATTAGACTATGTACGAAAGCTCGCCAGCCATAAGAAAGAGTCAAACCTGAGCATCTTCTTACTTGGTTGCAATGTGAGGGTCGCCAACCGCTGCATTGGGCGCGTAGTGAGGCTCGCCAGCCATTGAAAAAGGCGCGTGATGAAGTTTGCCAGCCGTTGAAAGGGCGCGTGATGAAGCTCGCCAGCCGTTGAAAGGGCGCGTGATGAAGCTCGCCAGCCGTTGAAAGGGCGCGTGATGAGGCTCGCCAATCGCTGGGGATAAGGTGCGTAATGAGGCTCGCCAGCCGCTGGGGATAATGTCATATGTGAGAATAGGCATGTCTCTGTCTTCAGGTGAACTCTCGTTGGGAAAAAGGCGCGTGGTGAAGCTCACCAACTGCTGAAAAAGGTGTGTAGTGAG
This sequence comes from Heliosperma pusillum, assembly GCA_022085475.1. Taxonomy (NCBI): domain Eukaryota; kingdom Viridiplantae; phylum Streptophyta; class Magnoliopsida; order Caryophyllales; family Caryophyllaceae; genus Heliosperma; species Heliosperma pusillum. The sequence goes on along the minus strand of JAIUZE010006219.1, from coordinate 6,926 downwards.
GCTCGCCAGCCGTTGAAAAGGCGTATGTAAGAATCTTCATGCGTCTTTCTTCAGGCGGACTCTTGCTGGGGAAATACATGTTGAAGTAGAATTCTGCTGCGGAAAGGGTGTACGTAATGAGGCTCACCAGCCGTTGAGTGGGCGCGTTATGATGCTCGCCAGCCTTTGTATGTGAGAATCTTCCCGACGTTGAAGGGGGATGTTGTGAGAATCTTCCTGCGTCTGTCTTTAGGTGAACTCTCGTTGGAGAAAGATATATATTGAAAAATATTTGGGCCTACAAGCAATAAACTTGTAATAACCAAACTTCTAAGTAGAGCTTTGTTGGGGCAAGGGTGCAGCAAGAGTTGTAACTCCCTTAAGGGTTGCTCGAAACCGCTTGAAAAATTGTTTGGCATTGCTTCAATTCGCTGAGGATTGTTTTAAATGCTGAAATCGCTGAAGATTGCTTGACGTGCTAAAACTGCTTGAAGTTGCTTGACGTGCTGAAACCGGTGAAGATTGCTTGACGTGTTGAAACCGCTGAGGATTGCTTGAAATGACGAATGGTGAGGGACACAAGAATCCGCTTTGTTCTTACGATGTCTGTAGGGAATCGAGGTGGCAGGCGTCAAGCCCCCAGCTTACCTCGAGGTGCTGGAGTACAATTTTCCAATTTTGGCTGTATTTGACTTGAATGCAGGTGACACCGTTTCGGTATGTAGTGTTAAGGAGGGTGGCCAATTGGCTGCAGGTTATGGCCCTTAAGACACTCGTAGGTGGTCGGGATCGACAGGTATGAACCTCTTGTTCCTTGTTCATTTTGAAGAGAAGTGATTTCTTTGTAGAGAGTCTTGGAGCGCGAGCTAGCAGAGTCTCGGAGGGAAATAGCTTGTTTGTTTAGGGAGCTAGAGGACAGAGACACTGAAATTGTCGCTCTCGAGATTCTAGCTGAGCTTGGTTTTGAGGATAAGTTGTTTTTTTTTTTTTGCTGTTGGTTTGCACATTTTGGATTTGGTCTTAGGCGAGAGCCCCCTGTTTTCGATTTTGGACTTTGTTTTGGGTTGTAAATTCGGATTTGTTTTTCGGGATTTGCCTTTGGCTTTGGCTTGGGCTTTGGCTTTGCTTTTGCTTTGGTTGGGCGAGTGCCCCCAGTTTCTGGGTTTTATTTTGGGCGAGAGCCCCCAGGTTTTGGATTCTGACTCTGTCTTGGATTGTGAATTTAGATTTGTTTCCGGGATTTGCCTTTGGCTTTGGCTTTAACTAAGTTGCTTTGGCTTTGGCTTTTGCTTTGGCTTTGGCTTTGGCTTTGACTTTGTCTTTATCTTTGGTTGGGCGAGAGCCCCCAGCTTCTGAGTTTTTTGTTTTGGGCGAGAGCCCCTAGATTTAGATTTTGACTCTGTTTTCGGTGGAAGCCCCCAGCTTGATGTACATGCCTCTTTTGGTTGTATTTGATGGCCTGAGTGTTTCTGCTACTGAATGTTTATGTACCTGCAAGTTAGTCTGAAAACAAAACAGGTTTGGTAGACGACGGTTTTGCCGTCATGGTGCCGAAAATCACATCATATAGAAATTACACAAATTACATGTTTGGATGTTGGTGGCCTAAACTAACGCAAAACGAAAATTTTACAAAGACGCGGTTTTGTAAAAGAATAAAGTTTATTGTTGAAAACGTGGAAAGAAAGAGGAGTAAACCGAGTCCCCTAAATAAGTGTGCTCATTTGGCGGCAATGTCGACTTGTGTCTCGAACCCGAAGAGGATTAGGAAATCCAAGGTTGATATCATCGTCTAAGCCGTCTTGGCACATGCTCATGCTCACTAAGGTGAGAAGCTGAGGATTTAGATGACCTGGGGATATCCAAATGTTAAAATGTAAGAGCATAGTGACGTTCAATCTTAACTGACTAGGGGCCGTTTTTATTTCGTGGCGCACGAGCGGCACGTGGACTACGCGAGGCGCGTTACTTTGTTTGTTCTTGAGAACTTGGATGAGTTATGCCCTTTTTGATAATAACAAGCTCTGCCAATTACGCAAGACTAATGTTATAGAAATAAAATACTTTTGTGACCGTATAAGCCTAGTGTACATCTGTCGAATTCTTAGATGCTAAACGAGGGTGATAAGAGACGGAATGGAGTGGGAGGTTCTATGGTGCTAGAAGACACTGGAGATCTGTGTTATCTCTCTCACTCACCTAAATGAATGAAAGGATCATCCTGAAAGACATGGAGACAAAGTAACTGTGAGTCGATTCGTCTGAAATTTGTGAAGAGATGACTACTTAGAGATTCTGTTTTGTTTGTGGTTTTTTTTTTATTGGAGAGACTTTCTTTTGGTTTTGTCTTGTGCATTTTGAAAATGCTCGAGACATTTGTTGGGGTTTAAAGTCGTTGTTGGACTGTTTTTTGTGTGGAAGTCGTTGTTGGACTTTTTTTTGTGTTTGGATTTGTTCGATTTTTGTTTGTCTTGTCTCATGATCGGAACCCAAAAGGATCTGAGCTTACGTGGTCGATTGATCAAGCGCGTAGTTGTCAAAAATTTTTAGAGCAAGGTCTAGAATGCAAAGAGAGAAGAGAAGGGCAGAACACTCGCGTGCCTTAAGAGTGTGCACGAACCTCTCCTTTTATAGGGAGAAATCCGAAGAGTTTTGGAATAACTCGAACGCGGAAAGAAATCTAGAAAATAATCCGGAAACCAGCAAAACGAGCGTGTCTTACTTTGGAAGAAAGATCTCCACGTTTCTTTTATGGAATTGCGGTAGATTTCGAATGCTTTCTAAATAAAATATGAATATATTTTACGAAAAAAGGTAATTTATGAATCATTAAAATATCCGCAATATTCTCGAGCGTTCAGACACCGTTTTAAAAGACGGTTTATAGAAAACGAACCAGTTTTTGACCCAGACTCCAAAATTACTCTAATGACTCACAAATTGACCGTATCGGCACGTAGATGACGACCAAGGGGTAGACACAAGTGTTTGAGCTATCACTAGACGATAAACTTACGAATTGTAATAAATCGTTCCGCGTACCAGACATGCGGCCCTATCATCACTGGGTGGTTGGTGGAAGGTGGAGATTCGAGGTATCTGCACCAGAATATCGCGACTGGCAGATATCAGAACAAAAAAAATGGGACGATTTAAAGCGCGATGACACATGACTTACACACTCATCAGAGGGGGTCGAAAGACAGACTGCTCATATGTAATCAACTAAGTGAGAAAAAACCATCATCATCTTAAAAAAATAATCAAGATGCTTATGGTCTGCTATAAATGCTACAATCAAATCGGGACAGAAGCCGAACACGATCGGCTTTAATACCATTGTAGGAAAATTGCGTACCTTAATAGTGGAACAGGTACGATGATCGACGTGTCGCTTTTGGTCCACGAAACCAAAACCGAGACTTATCCCGGTGGCTACTAGAGTCACTGGATATAGTCACACCCCAAATTCTAAAGCTCCAATTTGATGGAGAACTTAACCATAGTGTTAGTATACATTTCTAGTTGATGTTGTGTGTTGTTGTATATTGTTGTTGTGTATTGATTCACATAGAATCAACTCAATTTATAATGCTCCATAAGAGATGTTACAAAGTGAAGAATTAAGGAGAATAATGACCATTAAAATCTGATTTAATGGCACATTATTTCACCTCTTAATCTTATCTCACTATTGTGGGAATATATCCGTATACATCCCTTTAATCTTACAGGATTATAATGAAATTACGATTTATATGATTAACGGGTCATAAAATAAATTGCATAATATACAAAGAGATTAGGAATAACCTTCGGTCCTAGCAATTGGCGTAAAGAACAGATATATCAAGGTAGATATCCTCCTAATCGTTGCACCCAAGACTGTATGAGAAATGCCCTTGTGTTGCTAGAAGTTTTCAAAAGTTACTGTTAACCTTTTGTTTTGTGTTTTTGAAAGAGTTACTGTTAACTTTTTCTTTTGTGATGTATATTCAGATGGAGGCTACTGTGAGAATAGAAGTTAGGTTAGAATTTTCTTATTCTCCTCTCACCTATCTCACGGCTCCTATAGGTCTTTTATGAGGAGATTTGTCTCCTCAAAACAACTACCCATGGACCGAAAATTCCAGATTGAATCTGGACTGTTTCCCGGCTAAACTCGCTTTAATATATAATGTGTATTATTATTATAAAAGTCATTTAATATGACAATCATATAATATATACGTTAATTATAATTATCCGTATAATTATAATTTGCTAATATAACATTTTATATTCAATTACGAATTAACCTTTTAATTCGCATAAGCTTACATTATATATATGCTAATTAAATACAACAGTTTATATTTAATTACGAATTACTTTTAATCCGTCTCAGCTCATATTATTTAATCGTTATTAAATAATCGTCTCATCATCACATTGACTAACCTTTTAGTCAAATACACTGACTAACCTTTTAGTCATATAATAGGGCATCAATATGATTATTTTCTCAAATAATCACATCTCTCAAACACATCCTATAGGTGTGACTTTTAGGGACCAGTTGATCACCGCCATCTGTATGACAATAACGTCAAACTTATCTAGCAAGCCAACCGTTATCGATAAACGTTAATCAACTGATTACAATACAAAGTATACCCTGTGAACCTATAAAGATTTATTTATGTTATTGCACTAACTGTGGAGGACACTGGCTCCAACAATCTCCCACTTGTCCGTACAAGTGTATGTGCGATAACCGATTCTCATATCCATTATAAATTTCTCCCACTCAATGTAAACCAATTTGCAAAGCCCGTATTCACAAAGGTCGTAGTTTACAAGTGATCAGTATCAAGAGTGGTTTCCCCGACTAGAGAGTAACTTAACTGATAAACGAATCTTCATTCGAGCATGGCCATGCATTTCAGTTACAGCTCCTCGAGTGGCCCTGAGAAATATCAATCCTGATAAAGGTTGGATATTTTCTTCAACTCGAATCTTGCAGATACAAGCGCAGTATGAAATGACCCAGTGAAAATCTACTTAGCCTCCTGTTACGGTCGACCATGAGAAAGAAACCAAAGTCACCCAAAAACTGCCTTTATCTCAAGAGACAGTCGATAGTCAAAAGAATCGACTCTAGGAACACTATGGATGTCCTATCCACGACCTGGCACCTAATGTTCTGAAACATTTAGGACTCCATAACGTCGTCACAAAATGTCCTGCGCAGTATCATTATAACCCGCATCTGTGATCGATCAGTCAACTGTTTGACTTATGGCTCGTTGAACCCACCATCAATCGACTTCACAGAATAATTGCTAGAGTTATCAGCTCATGTAGGCGATTACGGACCAAAACAAAATATAATGTAATTCAGTTCACTTTGTGGTGTTCAATGTTGTCAGTACAACCCACATGAAAAACAAAATATAAAACAAAACGATGATTTCATAGATGGTTTTATGAAAAAGATACAGGTGTCTAATCCATATAAAACAACTAATACAACTCAGGAACACGTTTGATTCCCATGGAAATAACGTGCCCTTCATGCTTATCATATCTCAATGGTTTAGTGAGAGGATCTGCGACGTTATCATCCGTAGCAATCTTGTCTATCACTATCTCCCTTTGCTCCACGTAATCTCGGATCATGTGAGCCTTCCGTTGTACATGCCTAGACTTGTTGCTGGACTTAGGCTCCTTAGCCTGGAAGATGGCACCACTATTATCACAATAGATGGTGATCAGGTCATCCGAACTAGGAACTACGGTTAGTCCCTGTAAGAACTGACGCATCCATATAGCTTCCTTCGCAGCCTCTGAAGCGGCATAGTACTCGGACTCAGTCGTAGAATCTGCTATAACACTTTGTTTAGAGCTTTTCCAACTTACCGCAGCGCCATTAAGTGTAAAAACGAATCCAGACTGAGATTTCGAGTCATCTCGATCCGTTTGGAAGCTAGCATCTGCGTAACCGGTTGCGCATAACTCAGTGTCACCTCCATAAGTCAATACCCAATCCTTAGTCCTCCGTAGGTACTTAAGGGTATTCTTAACCGCTATCCAGTGTGTTTCACCTGGATTGCCTTGGTAACGACTCGTCACACTCAATGCATATGCCACGTCTGGACGTGTGCATATCATGACATACATGATCGATCCTATAGCTGATGCATAAGGAATCCGACTCATGCGCTCGACCTCTTCCGATGTCTTTGGTGCCTGAGCTTTACTCAAATGCATCTCAGAGACCATTGGAAGATTCCCCTTCTTGGAGTGGTCATGCTGAACCTCTCAAGAATCTTATCTATATAAGACTCCTGACTGAGGGATAACATCCGTCGTGATCTATCTCTGTAGATACGGATCCCCAAAATTCTTTGTGCTTCACCCAGATCTTTCATCTGGAAATGGTTCTTTAACCAAACTTTTACCGAAGTTAGAGAGGTATGTCATTCCCAATCAAGAGTATGTCATCAAACATACAATATTAGGAAGACAATCTTGCTCCCACTCGACTTGATATATAAGCATGGTTCCTCGACCGATCGAGTAAATCCGTTCTCTTTTATCACCTGGTCGAAACGATGATTCCAACTCCGAGAGGCTTGCTTAAGTCCATAAATGGAACGCTTAAGTTTGCATACCTTCTTAGGATTTTTAGGATCTATGAAACCTTCGGGTTGTACCATGTACAACTCCTCCTCCAAATAACCGTTTAGGAAGGCGGTTTTCACATCCATTTGCCAAATTTCATAGTCATGAAAAGCGGCAATCGCTAAGATTATCCGAATGGAACGCAGCATAACTACGGGTGCAAAAACTTCATCATAGTGCAATCCTTGCACTTGAGTGAAACCCTTTGCCAATAGTCGTGCCTTGTATGTATCTGGTTGTCCTTCTACAGAATGCTTTATTTTATAAAGCCATTTGCACTG
>JAIUZE010006217.1:0-35307 GCA_022085475.1 Heliosperma pusillum | reverse complement strand
AAAATATTTACTAACACTTTCAGTAGAACTTAAGTTTTTAAAATAGAAACTTTTGTTCCGAGTCTTATTTTGAAATTCCGCGTTCGTATTTGGAATTTCTGAGAGATTTCATGAAAAGACCGTTTTTAGTCATCTTTGACTTTTCTTGACTTTTAAGTCGTCTTTGACTTTTCCTTGACTTTTTAAAGTCGTCATTGACTTTTTCTTGACTTTTAAGTCGTCATAAACTTTTCTTGACTTGTAAGTCATTTTTGACTTTTCTAGACTTTTAAGTCGACTTTGACTTTCGTTGACTTTTCCCGACTCGCTTCATAAGTTTGAAGACCGAAATTTTATTTAAAAAAATAATATTTTTGATTTATTTTTATTTAGATTTATTAAGATTTATCATAATTTAATATAATTATTTTGAATTTATTCGGAATTTAAAGAATAACTTTTACGGTTTTAACCGAACGTCATTTAAACTATTCCCGACTCATCGTTATAATGCGGCCCACAACAAAATCGACTCGAATTTGGCATGAGTCACACGCCCCATGTCATCGTTTTCCACTCACATTAGATATTTTAATTCTTTTGATTAAACTAATAGGAATATCTTAGATATTTTCAGCTTTATCGATCCGTCAACGGAAATTACGCAAATCGTTTACAAAACTGACCCGACAGTCACCATATCACACGGTGTTTCCTCTCTCTTTGACCTTGATATTTTCTTTCTTTTCATTACAATAACATAATATCTTGATATTTAATTCAATTAACTTAATATCTAATTAATTACGGTAATTTAATTATTATACCGGGTCAATTCCATAACAACAATTTCAAACCCAACTCACTATTTTGCTCTATAAACTCACGGCTCACACACTCCACTTTACTCACAAACAACTTTCCATTTTTCAACAAATCAAATTAAGATCAAAATATCACTTTCTTTAATCGTTCTTGAGCGTTCTTCGCGTTCTTCATCCGTTCTTCATCGTTCTTGAGCAAAACCTTCATAAAACCTTCATTTCTTAATTAAATCCGTCCTAACTTATATTTCTAGGATATCCTCTTCGCTCCCCATCTTCACGTACGGTTTATTTTCAAATCCGACAAAATCGTTTTCAACACTTTAATTATGGAAAATCAAAGTTTTAAGTCTAATAATGTTTTTCTTGTCATTTCTTATAGGGGAAGATTTTGAAGACGAGTTTGGTGACTCATATATTTTAGGAGATGATTAGAAGACGGGTGTCTTATTTTCTTGGTTCTTATTATTTTGGTGCTACTTGATTTTAGCTAAGCTAAGGTAACGATTCCGAGTTACTCGACGATATAATGTCACATAGCCTTAGTTTTAGTTTTGTTCATGTTAGGGTTATGTATGATTTTAGTTAGTAACTTAGCTTTAAGTTTTGTTTCTTTTGATTTTGGTTCATCTTTATTTTTGGTTCATCTTTTTATGATTTATGGATTTTTGTTAGTAATATGATAAGGAATGGTTATTATTGTGTTTTATGAATTTTTATGATTTTCCATAAAGTTATAATTTTTATGTTGTATTATTGTCCTTGATGATTTTTAAGTTGTAGGAAATTTTTATATTGATTTATTGTTCTTGATGAATTTTTATGGTTTTTCATAAGTTATGATTTTTAAGTTGTTTATGAAATTTTTAACAAGTTTAGTGTTCTTGAAGAATTTGGATGATTTTTCATAAGTTATGATTTTTATGTTGTTTATGAAATTTTAACAAGTTTAGTGTTCTTGAAGACTTTTGATGATTTTTAATAAGTTATGATTTTTATGTTGTTTAGGAAATTTTTAATATGTTTTGTGTTCTTGATGATTTTGGATGAATTATTGTTAATCATGATTTTTGTATGATGGTTGTTAAAATAGTTGTTTGATGATTAAAACATGTTGGAAACATTTTGAGTGTGTTGTTTGGTGAACCGATTTTAAGAGGAAGGTGAACCGGACCAAACCAGACCGGTCCAGGCCGGTTCAGACCGGTCTGGGCTGGTCCATGGTGGGTCCGGGTTTTGGTCTTTGGGTTGTGTCAATGTTTGATTGTTTAATTGTTGTTTTGACGGGTTTTAATTATGTTAAAGCATGCGGGAAATAATTAGAAACGGTTTTAGTAAAACCGTTAAAAAGGCCAAAACAGCCCATTTTGCCCAAAACAGGCCGTGGGGCCCATCCAGGCCCATGTGGGGTCCGGCCCAACTCAGCCCGTGGGTCCCACTTTGGGACTTGTGACGGTTTTTGAGTTATCGTCAGTTTTATCGCGTTTTGTAATAATTAGCAAGCGAGAAATATTAATAAGTAAAATATTTAATTAAAAAGGTTTTTCATTAAATTATTATTTCTCACATGTTAGAACTTATAAGACGAGACCGTAGTTTAAGTTAATCTCCTTTAAGTCAAACGGGGTTTTGGGTATAATATAATCTAATTCACATGTTAGAAGTTTTAATAGAATAACATGTAATGAATATGTTGATTTTATGTCTATGTGATAAAGACTCTGTTTCTAGCCGGTTGGATCCAACGGGTTTGGTCAAACTAAGATCTAGTCAGCCCCGATTTGACTGATGACCCGTCGCGGGACTCGGGTCGGGGATTTGTCTTCAAGAAAGGTTGTATTTAATTACTGAATTAGCCTTAGTAGATATGAGGCGATATGATATTTGATTATTATTGATATGCAATTAGTCACATGATAGGATGTTTTTCCCGGGACTGTTTTATTATATGGTTGGTGTCGTGTTGACTAAGTACCCATAGAGAATTATGAGTATATGGCGTCTTGACCATTCTAATTCTAAATGAGTATCTTGGACAATGACATTGATAGGCCTTACCAACTTTAACGAGTATATAGGTAATGGTTAATAGCTTTTGTGTCACGGCCTGGGGGGCTTATCTCCAAGTCGGGGCATGGCATCCTAAGAGTTCCGCTTTGGGAAGGGAGCAAGCTTAAGTACTAGCCATCTCTGCTTAGGGGGTCGCCTAGTAGAGTTTCTCATAGACGGTTATGTCATGGGACGGGGAATGGAATAGCTGTTGTCGCTAGGTCTGATCAGTCTAGGACTAGGATGTTTTCCTACCTTGTGGTATAGCCTCGAGTTACAGAAGTCTTCTATTGACTGTGCTAAGAACTTATGCCTGTTTGTAGAAGTATTGGTCTTTCATGTTTGTATGATTCTATGAGTTCTAGAATGTGAGATGCAAGCCGGCTAGGATTGATAGAGTTTGGATTAACGGTTGTTAACTTATTCACATGATTACGTGTTGATTATGGTTTGAGTGTATCAGGGCCATGTTACATGGTAACCGCTGAGCCAGCATACCAGCTTCCCTACCTCGAGTTATATTTTATTATCGGATTCACATGATAGCTTTCATATGATAGGTTATATGTTAGTTATTTGTTTCATAACATGAAAAAGCATATCTTTATGTTAATTTTTTGTATTTCCCATATACATTGCTTTTTATGTTATTTCATGTTTCATTAAACTCGACATTTCGTGGCTGGGAGAACTCGGAGTTACTCCCCACTGACTGTGGCTTCCGTGTTTATATTTAATGCGGTCGAACAGGTGGTGATGCATATTTTGGGGTACCTGACGAGCTAGCGAGCGAAGTATTTACCTTGGACCTATATTCGGTTCATAGTTTGTATATTATTATATACACTTTTATTTCCGTATTTATACGGGAGATATGTCTCCCGTCTTGTATATTTATTTTGTAGAATATTATTTCGTTTTGTAACGAACCTTTTTATTATGTAATGACACCTTCGTTATATATTCGTATCTTTTATGTATTTAAATAATTTTTTTTCTTTCCGCAAATTTGAGGGTGTCACAGTTGGTATCAGAGCTATTTTGCTCCCGACGCACGTTTGTGTACCCTTGTATAAATAACTTGACCTTAAGAAATAATAAACCGTGAGATAGAAGGGTCAGATGGGTAGATTAGGATTTATGTTGTAGTCTCTTTGTTCTTGCTAAATGATAAGTACTAATCTGTGTTTTAATTTTGCAAGATGCCTCCGAGGATTGACAACACTATTTTGGCAGCTCTTACCGTAATTATCCAAAACCAGCAGAACCAGCAAAACCAGCAGGCTAATCCGATTCCTACTCCTGTTCCTGAGCGAGAGAGACACGGGAGTTATACGTGGGTTGCTTCACAGCTATCGAGGAGTCAAGCCAAAACCTATGATGGCGAAGTTGATCCCGTTAAACTTTCTGTGTGGTTACGGGAAATGGAGAAGAGCTTTTCCCTTTATGATGTCCTTGAAGAGGACAAGGTCCGTCTGGCTTCTCACTTCTTGGAGAAGGAAGCGGATCAGTGGTGGACTCTTTCAGGTCCTACCGCTAAGTTGGAGCCTAACTTTGGGTGGGCTCGTTTCCGTGAGCTCTTGGAAGCGAGGTTCTATCCCGATGAGTTGAGACAACAAAAGTTGAAGGAGTTCATGGATTTTAAACAAGGACTTCTTTCTGTTCAGGAGTTTACTACCCGGTTCAATGAGTTGGATCATTATGCCACTCGACTTATTAGGGTAGAGGAGGACAAAGCCTTCTTTTATTTGGGAAAGCTTTCTCCCCAGATAAAGGGGAAGATCAGTAGAGGTTCCACTTCCTTTGTCTCGATTTATAATGATGCCATCTGGGCGGAGAGTTCTATCAGGGAGATTGCCGAGGAAGCTCGTGCTTCTTATGTTGCTCCTAATGCCTTTGGCAAGAGACCTCTTTATCCTGCTTCTCGTCCTTCCTTTTCTCCCTCTTTTCCAAACAAGAGGAGAAACTTTCAGGGTGGACCAGCTAATCAGAGGAGCCGTCCCTTTATTCCCAGCATCAACAACGATCTTAAAGATCGTATGTGCTTTCGATGCAAGAGGCCTATTCATCCGGGTGTTGGTTGCTTCAACAAGCCCCTAGTATGTTTTAGTTGTCAAAAACCGGGGCACAGGTTTAATGAATGTCCCGAGAGGAAGAAGACGGTTTCTACACCGGTTATTTCTGGGCGACCTAAGGGTCGTATCGTTATTATGAGCCGTCTGAGGCGGGATGCCCAACCCTATTTGTGACGGTATGTTCTCGATTTTATGATTTCCGTGTTTAATTTTTATTTGACACGGGAGCTTCTTTATCTTTTATTCCATGAGACTATCCGATAAGTTACCGCTTAAAGCTTCAGTAGGAGAAACTACTCCTATATCGTTACCATCCGGAGAAGTATTTTCATGTTCTTATCTTCATTCCGACATTCCAATCTCCATAAATGGATCTATTTTTCCGGCGAATCTTTTACGTTTTCCTCTTGAAGAGTTCGATATTATTTTGGGCATGGATTGGTTATCTACTTATCATGCTCGATTCGAGTGCCGTGATCAGAAAATTATTCTTAAAAGTCCTTTGGGTGCTCGTATTTCTTATCACGGGGTTAGAAAGCAAGCTTGTGTGAAGTTAATTTCCGCTATGAAAATGTTGAACGTTTTGAAGAAGGGTCATAAAGCATTTCTATGTGTAGTGACTACTTCCGATTCTTCTCTTCCTTCTTTGAAGGATGTTCCTATTGTTCGAGAATTTCCCGATGTATTTCCCGATGAATTACCCGAGATTTCCTGAAAGGATGTTTGAATTTTCCATTGATTAGTTCCGACCCTCCTTAACTGGACCACATTGCCCAAAGCTCCTTATCGTATGGCTCCTTCTGAATTGAAGGAGTTAGAATTCAACTTGAGTATTTAAAATTGAGAAGGCTTTTATTAGGCCCTATGCTTCTCCTTGGTGTGCTCCCTTATTATTTTCAAGAAGAAAGACGTTCTAATGCGAATGTGCATTGATAACCGTGAAAATTGAACCGTGTCACAATCAAAAACCAATACCCCTCTTCCTCTTATCACTGATCTTTTTGACCGTTAAAACGGGTTCTTCTACTTTCTCTAAAAATTGATCTTATATCGGGGTTTATCATCAGATCCGTCGTGAAGCAGTATTCCGAAGACTGCTTTCAGCTCGAGGTATGGTCATTTCGAATTCAATGTGATGCCATTCGGTTTGACTAACGCTCCAGCTATATTCATGGATCAGATGAATCGTACCTTCCGGGAGTAGCTTGATAAATGTGTGGTGGTATTCATTGATGACATTCTGATCTTTTCAAAATCTAAGGAAGAACATGCTATTCATCTTCGAACCATTTTGGGTGTTCTTCGACGCCAAAAGTGGTATGCTAAGTTCTCCAAATGTGAATTCTGGTTGCCCGAGGTATCCTTCCTTGGTCATGTCATTTCCAAAGACGGTGCTATGGTCGATCCAGCTAAAATTGAGGCGGTTGTGGATTGGAAAAGTCCGAAAAATGTGTCCGAAATTCGGAGTTTCCTTGGTTTAGCGGGTTATTATCGTCGGTTTGTGAAAGATTTCTCCAAATTAGCAAGACCGATGACTCAATTGCTAAAGAAGGAAGCAAAGTATATTTGGGTTGATGAATGTGAAATTGCCTTCTTAGAATTGAAGAAGAGATTGACTACCGCACCGGTTCTAACTTTAACAGATGATGAAGCCGATTATGATGTTTATTGTGATGCTTCAAAGCATGGTTTGGGATGTGTCTTGATGCAGAATAGAAAGGTTATTGCTTATGCTTCTCGACAACTCAGGGTTCATGAAGTGAATTATCCGACTCATGATCTTGAGTTAGCAGCTGTAGTACATGCCTTGGAAACTTGGAGACATTATCTTATTGGAGTTCATTGCCGAATTTACACCGATCATAAGAGCTTGAGGTGCATTTTTACTCAGAAGGAATTGAACATGAGGCAGAGAAGATGGTTAGAGTTGGTGAATGATTATGATGCTGAGTTGATTTATCACGAGGGAAAAGCAAATGTCGTGGCGGATGCTTTGAGTAGGAAGACTAGTCATTCATTGAATGCTCTTGGTACTTTACCCGATGAACTGGTAACCGAGTTTCAGAAGCTTCAGATACAGTTCGTTGGGAAAGGATTTGATTATCTTGGTGCTTTGACCGCGGAACCTGATTTTTCTCGTGAGATTCGTACTTGTTTACCGGAGGATGCTACTTTTATCGCCATTCGAGCAAAAATATCACTTGGGCAAGCAAAGGATTGTGTGGTGGATAAGGATGGCTACCTTCGTTACCATGGTCGAATGTATGTTCCGAGAAGTGCCGAGTTGAGGAAGAGAATACTTGATGAAGCTCACCTTTCTCATTATTCTATTCATCCAGGCGGTGACAAAATGTATAAAGATTTGAGACCACAGTTCTGGTGGCCTAGGATGAAGATTGAAGTGAAGGAGTATGTTAGTAGATGTCTTACTTGTCAGAAGGTGAAGATTGATCATCAAAGACCTGGAGGTTTGCTGCAACCTTTGGAAATTCCTCTGTGGAAATGGGAGTCTATTTCTATGGACTTCGTGATGGCTTTACCTAGACCTTCTAGTGGAAAGAATGCCATCTGGGTTATTGTAGACCGTCTAACCAAGTGTGCCAGATTTGTACCTATCAGAGAAAATTGGAGTATTGATAATTTAGCCGATGCTTATGTGAGAGAGATAGTACGTTACCATGGAGTTCCTAAAGATATAGTTTCAGATCGTGATCCGAGATTCAGTTCCCGATTCTGGACAGCGTTGCAAGAAGCCATGGGTAGTAACTTGTTGATGAGCACAGCTTTTCATGCCGCTACTGATGGTCAGACCGAGAGGACGATCCAGACTTTGGAAGATCTTCTTCGTGCTTGTGCTTTAGACTTTCATACATCTTGGGAGAAGAGTTTGCCTTTGGTGGAATTTTCTTATAACAACAGTTATCATGCATCTATCAAGATGTCACCTTATGAGGCTTTATACGGTAGGAAATGTCGTAGTCCGGGTTGTTGGGATCAAGTGCAAGATGATCATATGTTGAGTCCCGACATCGTGACCGAAACAATTGATCAAGTTCAAGTCATTCGAGAACGAATGAAAGCCGCTCAAGATAGACAGAAATCCTATGCCGATGTTCGTCTTCGACCGCTTGAATTTGATGTTGAAGACCGTGTATTCCTTAAAGTATCACCAATGAAAGGAGTGAAACGGTTTGGAGTGAAAGGGAAGTTGAGTCCTAAATATATTGGGCCGTTTCGTGTGCTTCAAAGAGTTGGTCCTGTTGCTCATCGTCTGGAATTGCCTCCGAACTTGAGCAAAGTTCATGATGTGTTCCATGTTTCGCAATTGAAGAAGTATATCAGTGATCCGAGTCATATTATTCAAGAAGAGGTGTTGGACTTGGAACCTAATTTGGCTTTGGAAGAAAGGCCGATTCGTATACTTGAAAGGGCTAACAAACAACTCCGAAACAAGGTGGTACCTTTAGTTCGTATTCTTTGGCGTTGTGGAACCGTCGAATCAGAAACTTGGGAACCCGAAGCTAAAATATTAGCTAAATATCCCGAGCTCGTTGCTTGAGGTAACTTTCCTTCTTTCTTTCCTCTTTCTATTCGATTTAACCGTTCGAAGATTACGTCCCTTCTATCGATATTCTTGATGCTGACGAGAACCTGCCGTTCCGTAGATAAGATTTTATATTTTATTACAAGTATATTTTAACAGTTTTGAAATAGACCTACATATATGTTACGTTCCTTCTTCTAAGTTTCGAGGACGAAACTTTTTAAAAAGAGGGGTGATTGTAACAACCCGAAAAGTACCCGATTTTTCTAGTAAAAATATTTACTAACACTTTTCAGTAGAACTTAAGTTTTTAAAATAGGAATTTTTGTTCCGAGTCTTATTTTGAAATTCCGCGTTCGTATTTGGAATTTCTGAGAGATTTCATGAAAAGACCGTTTTTAGTCATCTTTGACTTTCTTGACTTTTAAGTCGTCTTTGACTTTTCCTTGACTTTTTAAAGTCGTCATTGACTTTTTCTTGACTTTTAAGTCGTCCTAAACTTTTCTTGACTTTTAAGTCATCTTCGACTTTTCTCGACTTTTCAGTCAACTTTGACTTCCGTTGACTTTTTCCCGACTCGTCTCATAAGTTTGAAGACCGAAATTTATTTAAAAAAATAATATTTTTGATTTATTTTTATTTAGATTTATTAAGATTTATCATAATTTAATATAATTATTTTGAATTTATTCGGAATTTAAAGAATAACTTTTACGGTTTTTACTCGAACGTCATTTAACTATTCCCGACGCATCGTAATGCGCGCACCAAAATCGAAACTCGACTTTGGCATGAGTCACACGTTGATGTCATCGCTTTCCACTCACCATTAGATGTTTTATTTATTTTGATTAAAATAATCAAAATATCTAGATATTTACTTACTTTATCGATCCGTCAACGAAGATTACGCAAATCGAGCAAAAACAGACCGGACCCTCACCATGCCACACGGTCCATTTAGTCCTCTAATAGGGCTTGATATTTCATTACTTTTGATTATAATATTATAATATCTAGATATTATTTCACTTTATCGATCAATTAACGAAAATTACGTAAAACGCTCGAAATCAGACCGCTTCTTCACCATACCACACGGCTCAAAAAGTCCTCTAATAGCCTTGATATTTTCATTACTTTTGATTAATATATCATAATATCTTGATATTAACTTTATCGTAAATTATATTTAATCGTTTACCGTAAAACAATTATTAAACGCGAGTCAATTACGGAACAACAATTTCAAAACTCAACACCTTTATTTGGCCTATATTACACGTCCAACTCCACTCCACTTTACTCACAAACACCTTTTCACTTTACAACAAATCAAAATAAGATCAAAACATCACTTTAATTAATCGTTCTTCGTGTTCTTCATCGTTCATCAACCGTTCTTCATCGTTCTTGAGCAAAACCTTTATAAATCCTTCATTTCTTAATTAAATCCTTCCTAATTTATATTTCTAGGCTCTCCTCTTCGCTCCTCATCTTCTAGTACGGTTTGTTTTCAATTCCGTCAAAATCGTTTTCATCATTTAATTATGGAAAATTTAGTTTAAGTTCTAATAATTGTTTTTCTTGTTATTTCTTATAGGGGAAGAGTTTGAAGACGAATTTGGGGACTCTTATATATTGGGTGAAGATTAGTAGAAGGGGTGTTCTTATTATATACTTATTATTATTTTGTGCTAAGTGGATTTTGCTAGCTAAGGTAACGATTCCGTTTTACTCGACGAATTAATGTCACATAGCCTTAGTTTTGTTTTTGTAGTCTTTAGTTTTGGCTCATGTTATAGTATTTATGATTTTAGCTAGTAATATAGCCTTTAGTTTTATTTATTTGGATTTTTGGTTCATCTTTAATTTTGGTTCATGTTTTTATGAATTATGGATTTTTAGTTAGTAATATGTTAAGTAGTAATTATTATGTTGTTTTATGATTTTTATGTTGCATGGAATTTTTGTGATGTTGGATGATTTTTGATGATTTTATGTTGTATGAATTTTTATGATGATTTAGTGTTCTTGATGATTTTTAAGTTGTAGTGAATTTTTATGTTGATTTATTGTTCTTGATGAATTTTTATGGTTTTCATAAGTTATGATTTTTATGTTGTTTATGAACTTTTAACAAATTTAGTGTTCTTGAAGAATTTTAATGATTTTTACTAAGTTATGATTTTTATGTTGTTTATGCAATTTTAACAAGTTTAATGTTCTTGACAAATTTTGATGATTTTTAATAAGTTATGATTTTGTATGAATGTTGTTAAAATGGTTGTTTGATGATTAAAAACATGTTGGAATTGATTTGATGTTGTTTATGGGTGAACCGTGTGAAGGGGACTGAACCGGGTCCAAACCAGACCGGTCCAGGCCGGTTCAGACCGGTCTGGGTTGGTCAAGGTGGGTCCGGGTTTTGGTCTTTGGGTTGTGTCGATGTTTGATTGATTGGTTGATGTTTTGACGGGTTTTTAAATATGTTAAAGCATGCGGGAAATATTAGAAAACGGTTTTAGAAAATAATAACCAAAACAGCCATTTCTGGCCAAAACAGCCCGTGGGCCCATCCAGGCCCATATTGGGTCCGGCCCATTTCAGCCCGTGGGTCCCACTTGGGTACTTGTGACGGTTTTTGAGTTTAAGGTTAATTTATCGTGTTTTGTAATATTTAGCATGCGGGAAATGTTAATAAGTAAAATGTTTAATTAAAAAGGTTTTCCATAAAATTAATATTTCTCACATGTTAGAAATTATAATACGAGTTTATAGTTTACTTTGCTATCCTTGTAGTCAAACGGGTTTTGGGTAATGTTTAATATTTCACATGTTAGAAGTTTTAATAAAATAACATGTATTGAATATGTTGATTGTATGTTCAAGTCTATGTGAAAAAGACTCTGTTTCTAGCCGGTTTGATCCAACGGGTTTGGACAAACTAAGATCTAGTCAGCCCCGATTTGACTGATGACCCGTCGCGGGACTCGGGTCGGGGATTTGTCTTCAAGTATGGTTGTTTTAATTACAGAATTAGCCTTAGTAGATATGAGGCGATATGATATTTGAGTATTATTTATATGCAATTAGTCACCTGATAGGATGTGTTCCGTGACTGTTTGTTTATATGGTTGGTGTCGTGTTGACTAAGTACCCATAGAGAATTACTATTATATGGCATGTTAAGTCGTATCTTGGCCATGTTTTAAAGGTAACCTCTGAGTTAAGATATTAGTTGGTTCGGCCATTGTAATTCTAAATGAGTATCTTGGACCATGACATTGATAGGCCGTACTATCTTTAACGAGCATACGGAGTTTGTCGCTTAATAGCGTTTGTGTCTCGGCTTGGTGGGTTTATATCCAAGTCGGGGCATGGCTGCCTAGTTCCACTTTGGAAATGGAGCCAGCTCAAGTACTAGCCATCTCTGCTTAGGGGGTCGCCTAGTAGAGTTTCTCATGTACGGTTATGTCATGGGACGGGGAACGGAATAGCTGTTGTCGCTAGGTCTGATCAGTCTAGACTAGCGATGTTTTCTACCTTGTGGTTAGCTCGAGTTAACAGATGACTATTGACGGTTCTAAGAACTTATGCCTGTTTGTAGACGTATTGGTCTTTCATGTTGTATGATTCTATGAGTTTTAGAAGGTGAGATGCAAGCCGGCTAAGATTGATAGAGTTTGGATTACCGATTGTTAACTGATTCACATGATTACGTGTTGATTAGGGTTTGAGTGTATCACGGCCATGTTTCTGAGAGGAACCTCTGAGCTAGCATACCAGCTTCCTACCTCGAGTTATAGTTTATTATCGGTCTCACATGATAGCTTTCACATGCTAGGTTATATGTTAGTTAATTGTTTCATAACATGAAAAACATATCATTTAGGTTAAAGTTTTGTATTCTTTATATACATTGCTTTTATGTTATTCATGTTTCATTAAACTCGACATTTCGTGGCTGGGAGAACTCGGAGTTACTCCCCACTGACTGTGGCTTCCGTGTTTATATTTAATGCGGTCGAACAGGTGGTGATGCATATTTTGGGGTACATGACGAGCTAGCGAGCGAAGTATTTACCTTGGACCTATATTCGGTTCATAGTCTGTATATTATTATACACTAGTTTATTTCCGTATTTATACGGGAGATATGTCTCCCGTCTTGTATATTTCTTTTGTAGAATTTTATTTCCGTATTGTAACGAACCTTTTTATTATGTAATGACACCTTTGTATTGTATTCGTATCTTTTATGTTTTTAAAATATTTTTTTCTTTCCGCAAATTTGAGGGTGTCACAGTTTATCTTGGCCATGTTTTAAAGGTAGCCTCTGAGTTAAGATATTAGTTTGGTTCGGCCATTGTAATTCTAAATGAGTATCTTGGACCATGACATTGATAGGCCCGTACTATCTTTAATGAGCATATGGAGTTCACTGCTTGATAGCTTTTGTGTCTCGGCTTGGTGGGTTTATATCCAAGTCGGGGCATGGTTGCCTAATCCGTTTTGGGGTTGGAACCAGCTTAAGTACTAGCCATCTCTGCTTAGGGGGTTGCCTAGTAGAGTTTCTCATAGACGGTTATGTCATGGGACGGGGAACGGAATAGCTGTTGTCGCTAGGTCTGATCAGTCTAGGACTAGGATGTTTTCCTACCTTGTGGTATAGCCTCGAGTTACAGATGACTATTGACGGTTCTAAGAAATTATGCCTGTTTGTAGACGTATTGGTCTTTCATGTTTGTATGATTCTATGAGTTCTAGAAGGTGAGATGCAAGCCGGCTAGGATTGATAGAGTTTGGATTAACGGTTGTTAACTGATTCACATGATTACGTGTTGATTAGGGTTTGAGTGTATCAGGGCAATGTTACTTGGTAACCGCTGAGCCAGCATACCAGCTTCCCTACCTCGAGTTATATTTTATTACCGAATTCACATGATAGCTTTCATATGCTAGGTTATATGTTAGTTAACTGTTTCATAACATGAAAAGCATATCATATATGTTCAGGTTTTGTATTTTCTATATACATTGCTTTTATGTTATTCATGTTTCATTAAACTCGACATTTCGTGGCTGGGAGAACTCGGAGTTACTCCCCACTGACTGTGGCTTCCGTGTTTATATTTAATGCGGTCGAACAGGTGGTGTTGCATATTTGGGGTACATGGACGAGCTAGCGAGCGAAGTATTTACCTTGGACATATATTCGGTTCATAGTTTGTATATTATTGTACACACTTTTATTTCCGTATTTATACGGGAGATATGTCTCCCGTCTGGTATATTTCTTTTGTAGAATATTATTTACGTTTTGTAATGACCTTTTTATTTTATGACACCTTCGTTTTGTACTATCTTATTTCTTTTATGTATTTAAATAAATTTTTTTCTTTCCGCAAATTTGAGGGTGTCACAGTTGGTATCAGAGCATATTTGCTCCCGACGCACGTTTGTGTACCCTTGCATAAATAACTTGACCTTAATAAATAATAAACTTGTGAGATAGAAGGGTAGGATGGGTAGATTAGGCTTTATGTTGTAGTCTATTTGTTTATGCTAATTGTTAGGAGTAACTTAATTTGTTTTGTCTCTTATGAAGATGGTTGGACCTCGTGTAGAAGAGATCGTTGTTACTGCCAACCAGGTCCCTCCTCACAAAGAAGACCATTGCCAAGGAGGCTATGCTTGGGTGACTAGCCAAATTGCTAGGAGCAATATTACGCCTTAGGGTGGAATATGTGTTACCTGGAAGGAGTATCCTCTACCAAAGAGTTGAAGATTTATAAGACTAATGAAAGTGAATTCCTTCTTCATCTGTGAATTCTCTCGTCCTTATAATATTATGCCCTCTTCATTCTATCTAGATGCTTCTTTCTCCTCCAACCTAATTGCCTCTTGGAAATTTCTCTTGATAGTTCCTCCATCTTACCATAGGTATTCTTACCTTCCTCTTGTAACATTGGTATGGATGTCACACCCATTGGTATGCGGTATATTATTCTTAGTCGGAAGAACTTTGAATCTTGTGGAATATTAGTGTTTGTTAGAATGAACTTGTGATTTGAGGAAAATGGTATAGATCTAATTTCACCCTATGGTGGTGAGAGTGGGTATCCTTGAGGAAAGTGTGGTAAGGTATGTCTAATGATTTTAATGCTTGAAGCTTGTCATGACTTGTGTGTAAATAGTTCTTGATATTCGATGATGTAAGATCGAATGAGTTGACTATGACTTCTTAACTCATTAGTAATTTAGTCTTTTGGACTTAGAAGTTTAGTATTGGTTTGAAGATCATACTTATGATATTTCTATTTTGGAGTAAATAAGAAGTTTCGAATATGGTACCTAACCATCCTATTAAGCTAGTTCCGTGTTTGGATGATTACAAGGATTGAAGGATAAACTTAGGAAGAAACTCTCCTAGTGGTTTTAGACTATGAAAGCTTAATGTTACAATATCGTTTAGAAGATCGAGATAATCTTAATAATAGTTGTAGTTGTGGTTAGAAAGTAGAGTGATGTTAATGTTACTTGGGAATTTGTTGTCGTTAAATGTTGGACCCTAACAGGAATAAATACTTTGTGGAATTAGGATATGCTGTCTACTTGAGGAATATCGACATAAGCGAAAACCGATGTATTAAGAGTTTGGAAGAGATAAATAAATTGATTACGGTCGCATTGCCCTTTGTTTGGCAAAAGTTAAGGGAATCGAGATTTGTGTGCTTAATCTCTTTGAGGTTTCGAGATTCAACTTTTGAGGATGAGAGGGTTTATTGTAAATAATTTGGATAATAAATTTTTGGGAATAAGTTGGATTAAAGGATTTCATTGTAAGTTCTTTACTTTGTGGTGGTTAGCGGTCTTGTTCCCTTAATTATAAATATTTTGATGGTGATTTCCAATAATAGTTTCGATGGATTTTTGAAGATTTTAATTGAATTGGAATAATTGGGAATTGCTACTCGATGTGGTATGCTTATGAAATATTTTGGTGGGAATCCGATGATTGAAATGTTGAGGATATATTGCACTCCCTTGAGGACTAGTTTACTTGTACAGTTAGTATTGTCGAGTTACTATCGACATTAGAATTTTCATAGAGGGAAGAGAGTATTGGGGTTCATCCTTCGTTTTTCTGTATTCTTTCCTTCTTTCTTTCTTCTTTCTATTCGATTTATTCTTTCGAATATTTTGTTCCTTCTATCAATTGTCATCTCGTATAGATAGGATATTAGAAGCTTTAGTTAGAAGTTTTAGGTATAGATAGTAGTGTTATTACTTTTACTATAGAATTTTTGAATTAAAAGCTTTTAGAAATGTTTTATGATTTCCAGTATTTTACCGTCAAGGAGTGTTGAGACTCGTTATTGGAGACGTTCGATAACTAGTTTTCTCATTTATTGATGCGAAAATGTATATTTTTAAGTCTTTGACTTGGGACGTCGATGTTCTTAACGGCCGACGAGAACCTTCCGTTCCATTGATAAGATCCTATATTTATAGTACAAGTATATTTGTAACAGTTTTGAAATAGACCTACATATATGTTACGTTCCTTCTTCTAAGTTTCGAGGACGAAACTTTTTAAAAGGAGGGGTGAGTGTAACACCCGAAATATACCCGATTTTTCTAGTAAAAATATTTACTAACACTTTTCAGTAGAACTTAAGTTTTTAAAATAGGAATTTTTGTTCCGAGTCTTATTTTGAAATTCCGCGTTCATATTTGGAATTTCTGAGAGATTTCATGAAAAGACCGTTTTTAGTCATCTTTGACTTTTCTTGACAAAAGTCGTCTTTGACTTTTCCTTGACTTTTTTAAAGTCGTCATTGACTTTTTCTTGACTTTTAAGTCGTCATAAACTTTTCTTGACTTTTAAGTCATCTTCGACTTTTCTCGACTTTTCAGTCAACTTTGACTTCCGTTGACTTTTTCCCACTCGTCTTATAAGTATGAAGACCGAAATTTTATTTAAAAAAATAATATTTTTGGATTTATTTTTATTTAGATTTATTAAGATTTATCATAATTTAATATAATTATTTTGAATTTATTCGGAATTTAAAGAATAACGTTTACGGTTTTAACCGAACGTCATTTAACTATTCCCGACTCATCGTAAAGCGCGAAACAAAATCGAAACTCGACTTTGCCATGAGTCACACGCGCGTGTCATCGCTTTCCACTCACCATAAGATATTTTAATTGTTTTGAATAAACTAATCAAAATATCTAGATATTTATTAACTTTATCGATCAGTTAACGAAAATTACGCCCCCAAATCCCGCTCAAATCAGACCCGCTTTCTCTCCTATCCACACGGTTTTTCCTCTCTCTTTGACCTTGATATTTTTTTTCTTTTCATTACAATAACATAATATCTTGATATTTATTTCAATTAACTTAATATCTAATTAATTACGGTAATATAATTATTATACCGGGTCAATTCCATAACAACAATTTCAAACCCAACTCACTATTTTGCTCTATAAACTCACGGCTCACACACTCATTCCTACTCACAAACAACTTTTCATTTTTTCAACAAATCAAATTAAGATCAAAATATCACTTTCTTTAATCGTTCTTGAGCGTTTTTCGCGTTCTTCATCCGTTCTTCATCGTTCTTGAGCAAAACCTTCATAAAACCTTCATTTCTTAATTAAATCCGTCCTAACTTATATTTCTAGACTCTCCTCTTCGCTCCCCACCTTCACGTACGGTTTTATTTCAATTCCGACAAAATCGTTTTCAACACTTTAATTATGGAAAATCATGTTTTAATTCTAATAATGTTTTCCTTGTCATTTCTTATAGGGGAAGATTTTGAAGACGAGTTTGGAGACTCGTATATTTTGGGTGAAGATTAGTAGACGGGTTTCTTGGTTGATACTTCTTATTTTGGTGCTAATTTGTTTTGCTAGCTAAGGTAACGATTCCGAGTTACTCGACGAATTAATGTTACATAGCCTTTAGCCTTTGTTTCTTTAGTTTTTGGTTCATCTTTGTTTTAGTTCATGTTTTTATGATTTATGGATTTTTAGTAGTAATATGATAAGTAGTATGATTTTTATGTTGTATGGAGTTTTTTATGTTGTTTAATGTTCTTGATGAATTTGGATGATTGTTCATAATAATGATTTTTGTATGATGGATGGTTAAATTGGTTGTTAAAAAGGGTGTTTGATAATTAAAACATGTTAGAATTAATTTGGAATTGGAGTTGTGAGAACCGTGTAAAGGGGCTGGAAAAATCAGCCTAAACCGGACCCAAACCAGGCCGGTTCAGGCCGGTTCAGGCCCGGTCCAGGCCGGTCAGGGCTGGTTCATGGTGGGTCCGGGTTTTGGTCTTTGTGTTGTGTCGATGTTTGATTGTTATGTTGTTGTTTTGACGGGTTCTAATTATGTTAAGCATGCGGGAAATAATTAGAAACGGTTTTTAGTAAAGTCGATGCAAAAGCCCAAAACAGCCCAAATCTGTCCGTGGGGCCCAGTCCAGGCCCGTGTCATGTTGGCCCAAAAATCAGCCCGTGGGTCCCACTTTGGACTTGTGACGGTTTTTGAGTTATCGTTATTCTTATCGGGTTTTGTAATATTTAGCAAGTGGGAAATGATAATAAGTAAAATATTTAATTAAAAAGGTTTTTCATAAAATTATTATTTCTCACATGTTAGAAATTATAATACGAGATCGTAGTTTAAATTGATATCCTTTAAGTCAAGCGGGTTTTAGTATTGATATAATAATTCACATGTTAGAAAAATAAATAAAGGTAATGAATATGATGATTTTATGTTGAAGTCTATGTGGTAAAGACTCTGTTTCTAGCGGTTTGACCAAACGGGTTTGGTCAAACTAAGATCTAGTCAGCCCCGTTTTGACTGATGACCCGTCGCGGGACTCGGTCGGGGATTTGTCTTCAAGTAAGGTTGTATTTAATGAATGAATGAATGAGCCTTAGTAGATATGAGGCGATATGATATTTGAATATGATTTATATGCAATTAGTCACATGATAGGAAGTTTTTCCGTGACTGTTTA
This sequence comes from Heliosperma pusillum, assembly GCA_022085475.1. Lineage (NCBI taxonomy): Eukaryota > Viridiplantae > Streptophyta > Magnoliopsida > Caryophyllales > Caryophyllaceae > Heliosperma > Heliosperma pusillum. Next base: position 16,775 of record JAIUZE010006217.1, on the reverse strand, counting down.
ATTGTATGATATGTGTCGTGTTGACTAAGTACCCATAGAGAATTATGAGTATATGACGTCTTGACCATTCTAATTCTAAATGAGTAGCTTGGACCATGACATTGATAGGCCCGTACTATCTTTAACGAGCATATAGTTCACCGCTTGATAGCTTTTGTGTCTCGGCTTGGTGGGTTTATATCCAAGTCAGGGCATGGCTGCCTGATCCGTTTTGGGACTGGAGCCAGCTTAAGTACTAGCCATCTCTGCTTAGGGGGTCGCCTAGTAGAGTTTCTCGTGTACGGTTATGTCATGAGACGGGGAATGGAAAAGCTGTTGTCGCTAGGTCTGATCAGTCTAGGACTAGGATGTTTTCCTACCTTGTGGTATAGCCTCGAGTTACAGATGACTATTGACGGTTCTAAGAACTTATGCCTGTTTGTAGAAGTATTGGTCTGTCATGTTTGTATGATTCTATGAGTTCTAGAAGGTGAGATGCAAGCCGGCTAGGATTGATAGAGTTTGGATTACCGATTGTTAACTGATTCACATGATTACGTGTTGATTAGGGTTTGAGTGTATAAGGGCCATGTTACATGGTAACCGCTGAGCCAGCATACCAGCTTCCCTACCTAGTGTTATATTTTATTATCGGATTCACATGATAGCTTTCATATGATAGATTATATGTTAGTTAATTGTTTCATAACATGAAAAGCATATCATATATGTTAAGGTTTTGTATTTTCTATATACATTGCTTTTATGTTATTCATGTTTCATTAAACTCGACATTTCGTGGCTTGGAGAACTCGGAGTTACTCCCCACTGACTGTGGCTTCCGTGTTTATATTTAATGCGGTTGGCAGGTTTGTGATGCATACATTGGGTACATTGACGAGCTAGCGAGCGAAGTATTTACCTTGGACCTATATTCGGTTCTTAGATTTTATATTATTATACACTCTTTTATTTCCGTATTTATACGGGAGATATGTCTCCCGTCTTGTATAATTCTTATGTATAATATTATTTTCCTTTTGTTATGAACCTTTTTAGTTATGACACCTTTGTTTATTTATTTAAATTATATTTTTTCTTTCCGCAAATTTGAGGGTGTCACAAAAACATTAGCATAGTTCAATAAGAACTTCAATCTTTGTATCTACTAGTTGGGTTCAAGAGTTGTAATTCAAAGTACGGTATTTCTATGCGAGGGATTTCCATTATTGTTATCGCTTTCATCGTTGATCGTCACCTAGGTATTCCTAATTTATCCTTTGTTTATTGTTCTGTATTGTTTTCCATTTGATTGTTATTTTCTATTCATATCACTTAGATTCGTTTTTACGTTGTTATAATCATAGTTTTATTTCTTAGATTGTCATATAGCGTCGTTATTATCGCCACATAGAGAGTCTAAATTATTGTCAAAACCAACTAAATATGCTTACCTTAACTTTCATTATTAATATCATCTTAGTTATAAACATAATCATGAGTGAGTAGTCACCTTTCTAGGGTGTAGGGTAGCCATGTTAGATTGATTAAAATATGATAATTGGATAAAGGAAATTATGTTTTTAAAACATTGTGTCTATGCATGTTTGGACTTTAACGATAGTTGACGATTCTTGATCACAATCATTGACTAGTATGGAATTCTTTTCCAACGTAGATATACAGGAATTGAATAGACAAAGCGTGACATAGTGGATTAAGACCTAGTAAATCGCACTAAAAGCCTGCTAGACCATCTGATCTATGATTGTAATGAACACGCCATTCTTATGAACGCTCAATGAATGATTTGCATATCCTAAATCCAATTTCATTAATATGTCAATCTACATGCGTGAACCTATTTCCCTAGATGTTTCTCATTATTCTTAATTTATCATTTGCTTTATTGTTTTCATTCTAGTTTGTTTTTATTTTGTTCTTATTTATGCCTTTCGTTAGTTTAGACATCACAAATTCCAATACCCAGAAAATCATTAGATAAAACTCAATTGTGAGACGATTCACAATCCATAGGAAACACCATCTCCCTGAGGATCGGCCCTTACTTCCCTAATTACATTAAATTGTTATTAGCCTAGTCTGGGTAATTTATCTTTGTTTCGGGCTTGCGACAGACTTGATCAAATTTTGGCGCCGTTGTCGGGGAGCACGGTTTAGTTTTCCTTTTTATTGTGATTTCTATCACGATTAGTTTTATCTAGTCTTTAGGAACTCAAAATTCCTTTAGACCTCTCTTGATTTTTCATCTTAGCTTTTCTATCTTATGCCCAGATCTTCTAGACTAGGGACCCCTATTCCTTTAGACCCCAAACTAGAAAGAACTCTGCGTAGGAAATTAAAGTTATTCAACGAAATTTCAAAAGCTTCTGATATTTCAAGTTTAGACAGTATTCGTGAGAAATACTCGAATATTCTACCTACTCTTGAAGGAGAAGAAGATCTATTTTCATCTCCATTTCCAAAAACCAATCAACTTTCAACCAACATTCCATCTTCATCTTCGCAACCAAAAATGGTTCGACTTTCCGACCATTCTAAACCCACTGCAGATACACTTCCAAAGGGTATCGCTACACCTCAAATTACAGCTCAAAACTTCGAAATCAAACCTGCCTTCATCAATTTAATAGAAAGAAATCAATTTGGTGGCAATGCCGCAGAAGATCCTAACCTTCATATCCAAAACTTCTGTGACTATTGCTCCACGATTAGACAAACTGTAGTATCCCAAGAACAGATTAGGGAAATGCTCTTTCCTTTTTCTTTAAGAGGAAAGGCAAAACTCTGGATCAATAGTCTTGACCGAGTTGCCCTAGGAATAGTTGATTGGGATGGTCTAGCTCTTGCTTTCTATCAAAAGTACTTCCCACCGGAACGAACCGCGCTCTTACGAAGTCAAATTACTGGATTCCGTCAGAGAGGCGACGAAAGCCTTTATGAGGCATGGGAAAGATATAAAGAATTACAAAGAGAATGTCCTCATCATGGCCTTGATTCATGGTTCCTGGCTATCACATTCTACAACGGTTGTTGTGGCGAATCGCGTCGTATCCTCGACTCCGCTAACAATGGTCGTTTCGATCAAATCGATGTAGAGATAGCTAGTGCGACTATCGAGTCAATGGCAATCCACGATTCTCAGTATAGCAACTCGCGTGCTATACCGCTCAAAGCCAAGCAGGATGATTCGAGTAAAGTAGCACTCCTGGAAGCCCAATTAGCCCTTCTGCAGCAACAAGTAGGAAGCTCTTCCCAATCCAAGGAGCATATCAACGTCACTAACCACGTAGTGGTATGTGAGACATGTGGGATTGGAGGGCATAGTTTTCAAGATTGTAGAAGTTCAATAGAGCAAGTCAATGCCTATCAAGGATATAGGCAAGGCAATGCTTTCTCAAACTTCTATAACGAAAACACAAAAAATCACCCATTTTTGTCCTACAAAAGTACCAATGTTCAAAATCCCCACCAACAAACTCAACAACCATTCATACCACACCAACAAAAGCCTTACAATCGACCTGGTTTTCAAAACCAGAGACCTTCATTCCAACCTAACTTCAATCAGCCATACCAAACTCAACACCAACCACCTCAAATTCAAGGCCAACCAAATGACTCAAGTTTGAGCAAAATTGAATCCATGCTTCTACAAGTTGTTCAAAAACAGGATTCAATGTTTGCTCAATTTCAAAAGAGTGATCAAGCCAAAGATGCTGCCATCAAGATGCTTGAAACTCAAATGGCCCAATTGGCTACCTCTATTACCCAAAGAAAACAAGGCCAACTCCCACCTCATGGTGAACAACCGAGGGACACCGCAAATGCTATCACCCTTAGAAGTGGTACCACTTATACGGAACCTCAGCAACCCAAAGAACCAACAGTTGAGCCTTCACCCATAGAAAGCCAAAAAGAAACCCAACCATCCACCGCTAAGGAAGCGGAAGACAAATCTGAAAAGAAGGGTGAACTTGAAAAGGAACCCATCAAAATTCAAGTTCCATTTCCCCAGCGTTTGAGGAGAAATCATAAGGAAACCCAATTCGGTAAATTCATGGAAGTTGTCAAAAACCTCCAAGTAACGGTTCCCTTCACTGAATTAATCACTCAAATCCCTTCTTACACGAAATTTATGAAGGATATCTTAACAAAGAAGAGGACTCTGGATGATGTTGAAATCATCGCATTCACCGCCGAATGCAGTGCGTTGTTGCAAAATAAGTCCCCTCCAAATTTAAAAGATCCTGGTAGTTTCTCTATACCTTGCACTATAGGCACCTACACGATTGATAAAGCTTTATGCGATCTAGGTGCTAGTGTGAGCGTTATGCCCTATTCCATTTGCGAAAAATTGAATATGGGAATTCTGAAATGCACACGTATCACCCTGCAAATGGCAGATCGTTCTCTAAAACAACCTATGGGAGTTTTAGAAGATGTACCTGTTAGAGTAGGGAAGTTTTTCATTCCGGTCGATTTTATAGTGTTAGATATGGCAGAAGATTCGCAAATCCCTATCATTCTAGGAAGACCATTTCTGCACACTGCGGGAGCAGTAATCGATGTCAAAAATGGAAAATTGACATTAGAGGTAGGTGATGATAAAGTCACCTACAACTTAAACAGTGCAATGAAGAGCCCTATGCTTGAAGAGCCTTGCTGTTTTCTTGACATTGTCGACTCAATCGTTGATGAATCTCTGTACCCATCAATAATTGAGGATCCTTTATAAGCAATTTCATTGTTAGAGGATATCTCTGAGAACGACAATTTTGAGATCAGTGAGCTGGAAAGGGACTTGACTGGTAAAGAGATACCGTCTTAAGAAGTTGAGGAGTTCATAAGCTTAATTGATGCTCCTGCCAAGGCAGAAGTACATAAACCTGAAGTTAAACCTCTTCCCTCAAATCTAAAATATGCTTTTTTAGATGAATCTGAATATTGCCCGGTCATAGTGAGTGCTCTCCTAGATGAAAATCAATTAAACTTACTATTGCTGTTTTGAGGAAACATAAAAAGGCAATAGGCTATAAACTTGAAGACCTCACAGGCATAAGCCCTGACTTTTGCATGCATAGAATTAACCTAGAAGAAGGCCAAAGACCTTGTGTTCAAGGTCAACGCCGTCTTAACCCAAACATGCAAGAGGTAGTTAAAACTGAAGTTCTGAAATTGCTAGATGCTGGCATAATCTATGCAATTTCTGACTCAAAATGGGTTAGCCCTGTCCAAGTTGTCCCCAATAAAGGAGGAACAATAGTAGTCAAAAATGAGAAGAATGAACTCATCCCCACAAGGATTGTGACGGGATGGCGTATGTGCATTGACTAAAGGAAGTTGAATCAATCAACTAGAAAAGATCACTATCCTATACCCTTCACTGATCAAATGTTAGAGAGGTTAGCTTGCCACAAATATTTCTGTTATTTAGATGGTTACTCAGGATTTTTCCAAATTCCTATCCACCCTGAGGACCAAGAGAAAACCACCTTCACCTGTCCCTATGGCACTTTTGCTTATCGCTGAATGCCATTTGGCTTGTGTAATGCACCTGCAACTTTCCAGCGTTGCATGACTAGTATCTTTTCTGATTTTGTTGAGACTATCATGGAAGTATTTATGGACGACTTTAGCGTCTATGGCATTTCCTTTGATAGTTGTTTGACAAATCTGTCTAAAGTGCTAAAACGCTGTGAAGAAGTCGACCTTGTTCTCAACTGGGAAAAGTGTCACTTCATGGTGAACGAAGGTGTAGTTTTAGGACACATCATTTCTGAACGAGGTATTGAAGTGGATCGAGCTAAGATCCAAGTTATTGAGCAACTGCCACCACCTGCTAATGTAAAAGGAATCAGGAGTTTCCTTGGCCACGCCGGTTTCTACCGACGGTTTATTAAAGATTTTTCTAAAATAGCCAAACCCCTGACTGAGCTCCTTTTTAAGGATGCGCCTTTTAATTTCACGAAGGAATGCCTTGAGGCATTCAACAAAATCAAACGCGCTCTAATCACCGCACCCATAATCCAGTCACCTAATTGGAATCTTCCATTTGAGCTTATGTGCGATGCGAGTGATTACGCCGTTGGAGTTGTTTTGGGGCAAAGAAAGGAAAAGTTCCTTCATGCTATTTACTATGCTAGTAAAACGTTAGATCCTGCCCAAATCAACTATGCCACTACTGAAAAAGAACTTCTTGCCATTGTCTATGCCTTAGACAAATTCCGTTCTTACCTTATAGGATCGAAAGTCATTGTTTACACCGACCATGCTGCTTTGAAATATCTACTTTCAAAGAAAGAGGCAAAACCTCGGCTTATCCGATGGATTTTACTCCTTCAAGAGTTTGATCTAGAGATCCGGGATAAAAAAGGAGCAGAAAATGTAGTCGCTGACCATCTTTCAAGGATAAGAGTAACTGAAATAGGACTGCCAACACCCATTAATGATTCGTTTGCTGATGATTCATTAATGGCGATTACTGACTCTTCTCCTTGGTATACTGATATGGCCAACTTTCTCGTCAGTTGACAGCTACCTTCTGACCTTTCTTATAACCAAAGGAAGCGATTTTTGCATGATGCAAAATTCTTCGTTTGGGATGACCCTTATCTTTTCAAGCAATGGTCGGATGGTCTTTATAGACGATGTATCCCTCAGTGGGAAGTTAAAGGAGTTTTAGAAGGATGCCACTCATCTGCTTATGGTGGTCATCATGGTCTGTCCAAGACCGTAGCCAAAGTCTTACAATCCGGGTTTTTCTGGCCCTCGATGTTTAAAGATTCAAAAGATTTTGTTATGGCTTGTGACGCTTGTCAACGAATGGGTCAAATATCCAAGAGACATGAGATTCCTCAAAATGGCATATTAGAAGTTGAAATATTCGATGTCTGGGGTATTGACTATCAAGGACCATTCCCTTCTTCTAACGGAAATCGTTACATCTTAGTCGATGTTGACTATGTTTCCAAGTGGGTAGAAGCAATCGCCACTCCCACTAATGATGCTAGAGCTGTGATACGACTATTTAAGAAGATCATCTTTCCACGTTTTGGTGTACCCCGAGCCGTGATTAGTGATCGGGGAACTCACTTTGGAGAAAAGCAGTTAGATACTCTGCTTGCTAAATATGGTGTGTATCACAGACGAGGATTAGCCTACCATCCCCAGACCAGCGGTCAAGTAGAAGTCTCAAATAGAGAGTTGAAAACAATTCTTCAGAAAGTAGTCTCCAGATCTAGAACTGATTGGAGTAATAAGCTCGATGACACCTTGTGGGCTTATCGCACAGCTTTCAAAACCCCGATTGGAACATCTCCTTATCAATTGGGTTATGGAAAGGCCTGTCATCTTCCTGTCGAGTTAGAGTATAAAGCTTACTGGGCTATCAAAGAACTAAATTTAGACACTAAGCTTAGCGCTGATAGGAGAGACTCTTGCAACTCAATGAGATAGAGGAATTTCGTTTGCAAGCTTATGAGAATTCTAGGATCTATAAGGAGAAAACGAAGCGTTGGCACGACAAGCGGATAATTAAGAAAGAATTTAATGTCAGTGACCAAGTACTTCTTTTCAACTCCCGTCTGAAAATTTTTCCGGGAAAACTTCGTTCCCGATGGTCTGGACCATTCACTGTCACATATGTGAGCAAGTACGGCTATGTGGAACTCATGACTAGCAATGGTGAGAAATTCAAAGTTAATGGACACAGACTGAAACTCTATTATAGCAATTATATCATCGGATGTTTAGATATTGTCTATACGGAGCGTCCATCCTCAACCTAATGATTCTAATGAAAAATTCGTCGAGCAAGACGTTAAACAAGCGCTTCTCGGGAGGCAACCCGTGTTTTCCCTTTTTGCATTTTTATTTTTGTTTTTCCCTTTTACGTTGTTTTGTTAGATTTCTTTGCAGATGAAAGAGTTTTTGAAGAATCTCTGACGACCTTCCTTGTCAAAAGTCCAAAAGACTAGCTTGGGGGAGTCCGCACTGACTAGTAAGCTTCATTCTTCTTTCATTTTTCCTTTCTTCCCATTAAGTGTCTCATTGCATATTTAGCTTTTGTGCTCACATTGAGGACAATGTGATGTTTAGCTTGGGGGAGGGATTGCAATTTTCCCATTTTGTATTTTAGCTATATTTTTTTCATATTTTGAATAAAAGAAAGAGAAGATTTTTGAGAAAATTTAAAAATTTTTGAACACAATTGAATGCTTTTCATGCTTTGCTTGCTTGTTTACTGTACTATCATGTTACATTTCCCAAACTTAGAGCTTTCAAAAGATGACAATTCAATATTCATTGAATTTTGCATACATGGGGAAGTCTTGTACACAGTAGGCATGGAATGAATCTATAGATGAGTACGCTTGATCTTGACATTTGGCAAACTACATATATTGAAAGCTATAACCTCCTTAGACTGGTACATCCATACCCAGTCTCATCTAGGTGTGTGTAGTTCTTCTTGTGATATGTGTCATGTCAAAACGCATAAGTATGGTTCTCATTTCATTTCTATAAGCATTGCATTCATGATTCACTAAGATTTGAAGCCTTTTTCACTTTAATTTGCCCTTCAAAAATTAGCCCCTTCATACAAGTGCTTTACAAAATATTAGCTACACATAAAAACTGCCTACCTTTCGAGCTAGTAGCTAGACTATGGTGTGTGGGTGCTCTTTTGGGAAGAATTGTTCCTATCTGTCAAAGTGAATTGGGAAAACGAAAAGTTCAAGAAGTGAAGTTGTGTTCAGAAAAGAAAAATGAAAAAAATGAAAAATCGAAAAAGAAAAGAAAAAAATCAAAGAAAAAGAAAGAAAAAGAAATAAAAGAAAAAGTTGTGAGTATCTCCTAAAAATGTCAAATATATAGAAGGAGTTTACCCTTGTGTTTCGTGTGTAAAAAGCCAAATTGTTACTTCTGGCTTCATCATTCGTTTTTTTTTGGGAATTAATCGAAAGTTTGGATTGAGTTTTAATTTATCATTGGTCAGTTGCTAGCTCACTATAACCTTCACATGACCATAACTATTTGTCCACCTTTCACCCATTTCCCAAAGCCTTCTTCTCCTTTTTCGGCTTCTTTTCTATGTGCATTGTGATCTTTGACTTGTGTTTTGAATTGTTTACCATATTAGACTGCGGACACATTTTCATGAGTCGTAGATAGGTGAGTGTCTCAAAAACATTTACACATAAAGAAATCACCTTTCTGCATACATTGAGTGTTCGAGTGTGCCGTAAGAGTCCATTTGTCAAAAGATCATGCAAGAGCCGAAAATCTGTAGTGAAATTCTTTGTGCTACGCCGTTATGTAAATCTCAGCCATGTCTATGTATCATTCTTGCCCACGTTGCTTTTGGGTTATGATTCATTATGTTTTTAAAGCTTTATATTGAGATTTGTTTCTTGATGGTCTAGTAGACAATGCTTGCAGCCTTGTCCTGGTATTGTTTGTTATGTTTGCTTGAGGACAAGCAAAGGTTTAGCTTGGGGGAGTTTGATAAGTGAGTATTTGTATGATTTTAACCCCCACTTTAGCTCGGTTTTGTTTGTCATTTGTGCTTTGTTAAGCCATTTTATGAGCTAATATCGTCTTCTAGGCGAATTCATGTGTTCTAACTTGTTTTGTAGGGAAAGTGACGTTTCTACGCCCTTTTTCTATATTTCCGAGCATTTGCCTAGAACTCGACGATTTGAAGATGCAAGCTTGACCGTGTGTAAGGCATTTCGAGAAGGTTCACTAACTTAAGGGAGAGAAGAAGCAAAGACGATTTTGTAGTTGTCGGAAGACCAATCAATTAGACGGGAAAATTCATCGCTTTACATCATATCCAAGCAACAAACCCGATTGTAGAGTCAAGGGGGATGTTGTAAGTCAAGTCAAAGCGAAGGAAGTTGAAGAGTTAGTCAAGAGCTTCCAGAAGACAACTTACCCGATCGGGTAAGTGGTGTACCCGATCGGGTATTCCTGCATCTCCAAGCATTGCGGCTCCTTCATCCTATTTTTGACCTATGCATTTATTGCCCGACCTCTTCTCCACGAAACCCTAATAGTATAAATAGATGCTCAAGGATCATACACTTTCATAAAAAAAAAAAAAGATATACATCCATCATACACTTTCTTACACAATCTAGTCTTATATTTCTTTTTAGCTTTAGTCTTTCTAGTTTAGATTCTCTTCTATTTTTGTCTTTTGTTCTAGTTTACTTTTATCCATTTCATATCAAAACGTTAGCACAGTTCAATAAGAATTTCAATCTTTGTATCCACTAGTTGGGTTCAAGAGTTGTAATTCAAAGTACGGTATTTCTATGCGAGGGATTTCCATTATTGTTATCGCTTTCATCGTTGATCGTCACCTAGGTATTCCTAATTTATCCTTTGTTTATTGTTCTGTATTGTTTTCCATTTGATTGTTATTTTCTATTCATATCACTTAGATTCGTTTTTACGTTGTTATAATCATAGTTTCATTTCTTAGATTGTCATATAGCGTCGTTATTATCGCCACATAGAGAGTCTAAGTTATTGTCAAAATCGACTAAATATGCTTACCTTAACTTTCATTGTTAATATCATCTTAGTTATAAACATAATCATGAGTGAGTAGTCACCTTTCTAGGGTGTAGGGTAGCCATGTTGGATTGATTAAAAGATGATAATTGGATAAAAGAAATTGTGCTTTTAAAACATTGTGTCTTTGCATGTTTGGACTTTAACGATAGTTGACGATTCCTGATCAAAATCATTGACTAGTATGGAATTCTTTTCCAAGGTAGAGATACGCGAATTGAATAGACAAAGCATGACATGGTGGATTAAGACCTAGTAAATCGCCTAAAAGCCTGCTAGACCATCTGATCTATGCTTGTAATGAACACATCATTCTTACGAACTCACAATGAATTATTTGCATATCCTAAATCAAATTTCATCAATATGTCAATCTACATGTGTGAACCTACTTCCCTAAATGCTTTTCATCACTTACTTTATTGTTTTCATTCTAGTTTGTTTTTATTTTGTTCTTATTTATGCCTTTCGTTAGTTTAGACATCACAAAAATCCAAAACCCAGAAAATCATTAGATAAAACTCAATTGTGAGACGATTCACAATCCATAGGAAACACCATCTCCCTGAGGATCGACCCCTACTTCCCTAATTACATTAAATTTTTATTAGCCTAGTCTGGGTAATTTATCTTTGTTTCGGGCTTGCGACAGGCTTGATCAGAACCTCTAGAGTACGCTTATTGACTTGAATGTGATCTAAAGGGTTCTCATGCCCCTTGAACTTTGGGATATCAGTCATGTGGAAGTTGGTTGGCAATTGCACGTTCACCGCTTCATACTTGCGATTATTCTCTCTATAAATGTCATCTCCTTTTAGATATATTAATTGCTCCTCCAGGTATTGGAGTCGCTTTTCAGCTTTGGTAGGAACCGGCTTGGGATTGACTTCTGGTTGTCCCACAAAAGGTGGAAAGTCACCATGCACACTGTGGGGAACGAATGGATAGAGGAGGAAGTCTAGTTTCTATGGCAACAATTTGATCCTCCATGGCATTGAGGCGAGCATAAGTTTGGTCTTGACTTGCCTGGAGATGGATTAGCGCAGCCACGATTTAATCATTACCATTCTGGTTTGGTGCACGAATATTTGCTTAACTATCTCTTGACATCTTGGAAGCTGAGGCAAGAGACCACCCACGAATCAGAAAACGGTCAACCATTCTAGCACACTTACTCAAAAAGACTCGATTTTGTGAAGAGGGAGTGTCCACTGTGTTAAGTGAGTTTTGAAAAATGATTGGTTTGAAAATGTTTGTCCTAGACAACCGTAGTGTGGTTGTAGGAGTGTTGACTCAAAGTGGAGAAATGTTTTTGACAAGACACTTGGACAGAGTTTTGACTCATTTCGCGCTACTTTAGGCCACCTTTGAAAATGCTTTATAGTTTTAAAAACGATTTTGATTTTGAAAAGTTCAGTCATAGTTTATTTACAAAATGGTGATCATGTAATGGTTATACACTTATAACACATTCAAACAGGCATTATAACGGTATGCTGAGTGCATTTAAAATGGTTTTGGCTTAAAGTATGGGTTGTCATACCAAGCAATCAAACTCAAGGTCGGTGGAGAGGTCCGCGCCAAACATGAGTAAGGCCGGTTCCTAATCTATTTCCTCGAGTAGTGAAAGCCCTTGGTGCTAACATGAGTACACACCGTGGTATGGTTGACGTCGATCGCTATCCATCCTTAGGTCCAGATAAGAATTTGGAGCGTCCAGACAGGACAATTGGTCGAAAGGGTTGGGTTAAGCCTAGGAAGGCCGAATAAAACGACCTAGGAAGGTCGCGTAATGAAAACCGACAACTGTCTTATACATACTATTCCTTAACCTTGTTCAAGTTTCACCCTGGGTAACACGTAAATGTATAATACCCAGCGGAGTCGCCAAACCGTGATACACGGATTCACGATCCTTTTCAAACTGTGGTGCACGGGGAACCACAGATGGAGAAACGAGGGACAAGCGTAGAAATACGCATTTGTGGAGTCGCCACCAGCGCGGAACAGGCGTAGCAGTGGCTGCGTCCTCTGGAAGAGGCGCACCACTTTGTGCGTTTGTTCTTGAGTTAGTTTCTGGCTGTTAAGTCAGAATCACACTCAGTTAGCGTTCGTTGGTGAATTTACGGTTTATTACGGATCTACAAGTCAAATTGCTGATATTTAATTGATTAATCATACTCTAAATTATATCAAAGACGGATCTAGAGACTAAATAGGAATAGAACTAACCCTAAAAGACACGATTTGATTTAAAAGACGATAAAAACCCACTAATATTGGTTATTAGGGATCTAAGTCAAGACAAACTATCTAAATATGAAATTAGATTAAAAGACGATTTAAAAGAAACAATAAAGGTTTTAAAAAGATTTGAGCGTAAATCCGACATGAATCTTACATGATACAAAATACAAAATAAAAGATGAGATTATTACACCTTCAGACTTACATGTGGACGAACGAGATAAACTAAGTTGCGTTTTAGTGATAGCTCGACTCGAATGTAAAGAAAGTGCCCTCGTTAGAGGATCGAAAAGATTGATTAAGTGTAGTGGTCAAATTGGTAGGTCAATGCAAAACGTGACGGGAACCCAGAAGGATCTGAGCTTACGTGGTCGATTGATCAAGCACGTAGATGTCAAAATTCTTAGACAAAGGTCTAGAATGCAAAGAGATAAGCGAAGGGGCAGAACACTCGCATCCCTTAAAAGTGAACACGAACCTCTCCTTTTATAGGGAGAAATCCGAAGAGTTTTGGAATAATTTGAACACGGAAAAAAATCTAGAAAATATTCCGAAAACAAGCAAAACAAGCTGGGGAATAGGCGCATCAAGAATTGCGACCCTTGGAAGAGGCGCAACATCCGCTGCGTCATTTCCCAAGCAATGTCCTACTTTGAAAGAAAGATTTACGCTTTTCGTTTATAGAATTGCGGTAGATTTCGGTTTTTTTTTTATAAATAAAATACGGATATATTTTACCATGAAAGATAAGTTTTGAAATAATAAAATATCCGTAATATTCTCGAGCGTTCAGACTCAGTTTTAAAAGACGGTTTATAGAAAATGAATCGGGTTTTTACCCGGACTCCAAATAAACTCTAATGACTGTCAAAACGACCGTATCGGCACGTAGATGATGACCAAGGGGTAGACACAAGTATTGCAGCTATCACTTGATGATAAACTTATGAAATGTCATAAATCGTTTCGCATAGCAAACATGCAGCCCAATCATCACCGGGTGGTTGGCGAAAGGTGTAGAATGAGGTATCTACAAAAAGACCAACCTATCTCATACTTTTAGATGAGCGAGGTAAGTTGAAGTCATCGACTATCAAACCACCTCGAAAGACTTGGACATGAATGTCCAATATACACCATAAAATCATAAACTAGGTTAGCTTCACGAAAACAATGTTTAAAATTTACTTTGTCAAAGAAATGAAGATCTAATTTCACATCTTTGATAAAACTGAAATTTCCCAAGGAGATTACCAAGTACTGCGAATAAAGTTAAGAACGCATAAATTATCGTCTTCAACTTAGCTTTGAAATTCCTAAGTACTTAGCTGCTAAAATGTCTTCTTTTAATGCTAGGCCATTGATGTAGGATTAATATAGACTGCTTCCCCTCTTTATTCTCATGCATTTTGACTCAATTCAACACGATTTTAGTGTCGGTTTGCTTGCATTTCACCCCTTTATTTCATTACTCGCATACTATAAATTCTCGTCTCACTTTGTAGAGAATAAGCCAAGGAAGAGGCAAGATGGAAAGAAGAGCAAGACGTCGTCGAATAACAAGAAGATTGGAAGGGAGAAGAGAAGACAAAAAGGAAGACGGGCTCCCTACCGGCCGGTCGGAAGCTGTCTCCCGGCCTTAGAGCACGACCCCTTACACACAAGAAGAACAAAGGAGAAGAAGGCACAGTTAGGCCACCGGCGGCCAGTCCACCGGTACCCACTCCTTTAACCCATGAGAAAGAAGACAAGTGAAGTGGAAAGTGTCCCTGTCGGCCGGGTTGTAGCTGGTCTGCCGGCAGGGAGCCACGCAAGTGTTGAAAAAGCGACAAAAAGGAGGAGGAGGAGCTCCCTGTCGGCCGGCCGAAATCCGGTCCACCGGCAAGGAGCCACGCAAGCCTAAATTCAACAATTAAGGCTCGAGAAGCTTTGGTATCGCTGCCAGTTGGGCCACCGGCAGGGAGACGACCACGCAAATTCGGACCTTGTTATTTGTTTTTGGACCTAATCAAAGGGTATACTATATATACCTCGTTTTAACCCATTTTGTACACATTACGCTTAATAAAGGACCCTAGTATTAAGATTTTAATATTTCCTAATTAATACTTTAATCATTCCTTAATTAGTGCTAATTACTTTACGTTTACACCTAGTTAATATTAGATATTGTATTCTCTTTAGTTTACGTTCAAGATTTGGGTTGTGATTTTAAGATTGGAGGAGACTCTTTTTCTACTTATTAATCCAAGTTTGCAATTTTGGTTCAAGTTAGTATATTTCTCTTGCTAATTTCATTTACTTAAATTTTCATACTTGCTTAACTAGTTAACTTTATGAACATGTATTCTTCAACTTGTTGAATGTTAAAGTCTTTATCTTTAGTGTTTATTCTTATAAACATATGTGAGTAGTGTCCTACTAAGGTAAATGGGGAAACTTGTGTACGTTCCATGGTTTGATTGTGGTGTTTGACATAAATTGTGGTATTTGACATAAACTTGTTTATTCTTTGTTTTATGCACACCATGTGTTTGATGAAAGGCTTGAATGAGTAGTTTAAGTTCTTTCTATCTCTATTTGATTGTTTAACCGAGAGCATGACCTTGTGTTGAGATTGTTTTTTATTATTGATTGCTTGGGGGAGGTTAGGGCGAGATCCCGACCAAACTTAGGCTAGAGACCGTCATACAAAGAGAGGTGGAGACTTACCTAGGGACTGTCTTACACCGTGTTGAGTCCATTTTATATATAGTTTAATTCCCTAGTTTAGCTCGGTTTATTTGATTATTATACTTTGTTTAGTATATTTGTGAGCTAATTACGTGTTCTAGGTGTATTGCTTGTGTTTGTTACATTTTGTAGGAATCTGAGCATATAGAGGCTTTTTCCTAGCACATTAGCAAGCATCAAAGTTCACTAAGCTAAAATGGAAGCAAGATGGACCATGGACGGATACTATGAGAAATGACAAGCCCAAGCATAAAGATTTGTGAAATGGTTTGGTGTACAAATGAGAAACCAAAATGGAGCCCAAACTAAGGAGTCCACAACTCAACATAGGGATGCTCTTTGGATGCTCATGGGATGCCAAACTATGCAATCAACCGGGGAATTAAGGAGCTTAATAAAGGTGTATCATAGGATTCCTCAAGCATTTAATTGAGTCATTAAACAAATGTTCATGCATTAGTAAAACCCCGATCGGGGTTTCCGTTCCCCGATCGGGGTTTGGGTTCTGTGAATGCATACGTTTCAAGTCCCTCTCCCTATATAAAGGAGAGGGATTTCGACACTTTGGGGCACCTTTTTTTTCATCTTTGACAGCATTATACACTCTAAAAGCACTCTTTTGCATAATATCATTAGTCATTAGATTAGGTTTAGAATAGTTTAGTTTCCATTAGTTGTTACATATATTCTATAAGTATTTCAATTTATGTTACAAGTTCATTTGCAAATTATTTTGTTCCATTGTGTTCTTCAATTCCAAGTTTTATTTCCTTTGTTGAGGTAATTCTATTTCTTGTATTGTTTTGTTATTTCCTTTGTCATTTCCATTATTAGTTTGTTATCATGTTTACTTTATCATTTTTTATTAGATTAGTTATCATTATGCAATAATAGTTACTTTGTTTAGGGAATTAGAGAAACCATGCATAAATAATATTTGAAATTGTTGAAATGAGATGTTATGATATCAAATAGTTGTTTCTACCACATGCTTGCATTGTATTATTAGTCTTTCATTATTGATCACAATCTTTGATTAAATTCGTTAATTCTTTCTACAAGTTGAGAGGCACGGAATTGAATTAGACTAAGCATGTGTTAGTAGATCAACCTAGCCAAAGCGAGAGTTCGTTAGTACCCGATCTATGGTTGATACTAATATCGAGAGGTGGGTGTCTTTAGCCTAAACAATTGTATATCGTTATTAT
>JAIUZE010006216.1:41032-61481 GCA_022085475.1 Heliosperma pusillum | reverse complement strand
GGAATCATATAAGTTTAAATATGATAAACATGAGTCAATACATGATACATAAGCATTAGAACATGTTTATGAAGCATAATGAATAAAAAACATAGATACCTCTCCAAAACAACGTTGTTTGGAAACCAACAAAAACAAGGGTCCATTTCAAACGGTCATAAATAGAGTTCTAGACATGCAAATGCAAAAATTCCAAATGGAGGTGATAGCTTAACCGCTTACGGTTCCAACGAGATGTCACAAGCCCAAAACAAGCAAGTAACGAAGGAGATATGATCATTTTACGAAAAGGGGTCAGTGTAGGAAAATTTTGCGTCACCACGACGCAGCCTGCGTCCTACGACGAAGCCTGCGTCCTATTCGGACAGGTACGAGTCACACAAATCTCCACAATTTCACTAAGGCATAACACAAATATCATCTATCATCACAATTCTTCAATTCTCATATCAATTATCAACTAACAACAACCATCATCAACAACACAATTCCTAAAATTACTAATCATATTCTAAATACGATTTCTAACATGGAAAACACATTAAAACACGTAAATGATATCGAGTAACCCTTCATCGTTACCTTTTCGCGTCTTTAAACGGTTTCTAAACCTTCCTAGTCTCCACCTACATACAATTAGATAATAAAAGATGAATATCATTCACCTTGAGAAAGACGAATAATTTAAAAAGCGAGAAAGACGGTAATTTTATTACCAATACGGATAGAGGAAGCTAAGAGGGGAAGAATAAGACGAACTTACGTGAATTTGAGCAAGAAATGAAGGCGTAGTGACGATTTGAAGACGGATCAAAAATGGAGGCAAGGTTTCTTTGGTTTCTTAGAGAAGAAGGAAAGTTTGAGTTGTGTTGTGTTTGTGAATGAAAAATAGGTTAAATGGTAGTATGATATGTATAAGGAAAAAGTCAACAAAAGTCAAATACGACTTAAGACGGGATTCACATGGAATCTCGCGGAAATTCCAAATACGAACTCGGAAATTCTAAATTCGACTCGGAAAATTAAATTCCAAAATAAAACTAAAATTCGCTTAAAAGTATCCGTAAAATATTTTTACTATTTAAAATAGGGTACATTTGCGGGTGTTACATTGGATGCCGCAAGAGATATGTTGAGTTGTACCCGTCCTACCTTATCTCCACATGCAAGACGTGTACTTGCATACATTGAATCTGTTATTGCAAAATACGAGGTTAATGATCCGGAAGTCATCAGTATCATCAATATTGTTCCGGATTGTTGGTGGCAGTGTGAGAAAAGCTTTTTACTCTTAACCGAAATTGTTACGGATTATTTAACATCTTTATTTATTTGATGTCGGATGAATGTAATGTACTTTAATATAAAATCAATGAGAAAGAATGTTGTTTAAAGTGTTTGAATTGATATGATTAATTCCGTTGATGTTCAATATTTTGATGTTTGATCAATAGCGATAATCTACTAGATATATATAGAAGTATATAAAAAAGGGTTTAGGGTTTAGGGTTTAGGGTTTAGGGTTTCGGGTTTAGGGTTTAGGGTTTAGGTTTTAGGGTTTAGGGTTATTTTGAAGTAACACACGTATACTAATAATGATACTTAATAATTAAAAGTGATCCGACCCGAAAATGATACTAAATAATCATCACACAGATAATAAATAAAGATTTCTATCGAATTAAATTAAATAACCCCATACTAGCTAATTAATTTTGGGTCGGACAGTTTCAGGTTTGTGATGCAAAAACGGTCCGACGACTCGATATATAACCTCATCCGCTAGCATATTAACATTTAAATGATCGAATTAAATTAAATTAAATGAACAGACAGTACACACGAATAAACAGACACGAAAGCCGAAAGGACACGACCCTCGCTCGCTCCCTGACCCAATTAAACTAATTAACCCGGTAAAGTTACATACCCTACAAATCTAACCAGATCGGAATATGGCCTATTAACCATTTATTTGTTGATAAAACGTATGTACACAATAATATATATATTATATATAGGTGGTAAAAAAGCAATAAACCGTCCTTTTTAAATTAATTTGAGCATATATATATATATATATATATATATATATATATATATATATATGCATCAATATATCCGTCCCTTTTAGCGTACTTGAACGAAGTCGATCGACCCCATATCATTATTTAATTTGGGAAACATTGACGTGTATATATAATACTTGCATGTGCATTGATGAATCTGTTATTATTGCAAAGTAGCTTGTACGAGGTTAATGATCCGGAAGTCATCATTAATTATTATATATCATCAATATTATCATCAATATTATTGCAAAGTAGTACGAGGTTAATGACACGTGCCCCCGACCCAAAAGCGATCGACCCGAAGTAGCTACTAGCTCTAGATAGTGGATTGCCCGATCCGTAACTGGCCACCCGATCAGTTTCAGGTTAGCTAGTGATGCATGATTATAATAACCAGGTCCTTAATTAAAAAGAAAATGACCCGATTCGAGAATCACTAGACTCGATTTATATATATATACCACATCCGCTTGACCCGGAAATTATCGACGTCCCGCCTAATTATAAACATTCCCGAAACAGACACGAAAGACGAAAGAACCCTCGCTCCCCGACCCAAACTAATAATAATAACCCGATCGATAAAGTTATTAATTACAAACCCGCCGAATCTAACCCGACGATCGGAATTGATTCCCAGGCCAAACCCGATCCGAGCTAATAATTAAACGTAACTTACGCCTATAATATAAAAATTTAGAGCAAAGTAAAATAAATTAAATTAAATTTAGAGCAAAGATAAATAAATTAAACGGAATTAATGAATTTATTTTCGTGCCTCAAATTTTAATCCCGCGCGCGCGTTTCTGAAAAATTAAAAAAAAATATACATAATCTATAAAAACGGTTCTTTATAATTTCGCCGTTGTTATTACTTTCAACAACGGGTCATATTAAATAAACCGTTGTCTTAGTGTTATTACTTTCTACAACGGGCGTGCTTTAACCGTTGTCATTACTCTATAACAACGGTGGTTTGTAGGATAACCGTTGTCAATAGTTTCTCTTAATAAACCCTTTAGTTTCTCTTAATAAAAAATAATTTACAATCCTATAGAGTAAATTTTACACACGTACATTATCATCATCTCCTCCTCGTTTACAATCATCCTCGTTTACAACACAAATCTTTTTGTTTATTATCATCATCATCCTCCTCGTACTCGTGATCATCATCCTGTTCTCTTTATCATCACCCTGTTCTCATTTTCTTTATCAGGTAATTTTTGTGTTTCGTCTTTAGGGTTTTAAGATTGAGTTCATCTTTTTGTTTTCATTTTCTATTTATCGTTCTCTTTATCATCTAGTTTCATTCCTTTCTAAGTTTTTAGAGTTTTAGAATCTCTGCATGACTCTTTATTTGTTCAGTTACTATTTCATTCATTTCAAGGTCTTAGGGTTTTAGAATCGCTGTATGCATGACTCTGTTCCGTTACTATTTCATTTCTTTTGAAGGTCTTAGTGTCTTAGGATTATCATGGGTGAAAAACGGAAAAGAGTAGAAAACAATGATAAGGGGGATAAGCCTGGTGAGAGGGGTGCTTCGAAGTGCTCTGCAGCCCTTGCAGCTATAGCGGCAAAAACGCCGATGGAAATAAAATGGAGTGTGAAAGGTGTTCCTACTGGTCCAAATGCTAGCCATTTATCCACTTGGATTGGAGTTACAACCAAACAGTTTGCGCCTATTGATTTAGATGATTTCAGGAATATAAATCCTGCATTGCAGAACTTACTCTTGAACCGTATAAAGGTATGATAATATCTTTAGCTAAACACCATTTTATTTTGCAGAAGTTACTATTACATAAGGCAGGAAGCCGTATAAAGGTTCGTATAAATTGATGATATTAGACAGCCGCTTATTAGTATATATGATGATGATGCAGGAAGCTTTCGATATTCCAGACTGCCATGATAAGTATCTATTACGTAAGGCAGCGGCAGTCTTAAGGCAGTGGAGGTGTGACCTTGCCAAATTACACTTGTATGTCGACAAGGAGACGGGGCAGATGCATAAGAGCCCACCGACAAAGTACCCCAACATCACTCAGCAACAATGGGATAATTATAAGGCGAAACGAGCTACTGAAAAGTTTCAGGTTAAGTATCCATGTCATATGTTTACATTTTTGTAAAACTCTACTTAAGGTTACATTTTTCTAAAAGTTTCAGGTTACATTTTTCTAAAACTCTACTTGTATCTATAATTTTCTAATTGTCTCATCTACTTGCGATTTTATATGATTTGAAGAGCGTTAGCGCCAGAAATCGTGCTAACATCTCACAGAAGCGGGGGGTATATTATGGTTCTCGAGGCGGTTACAGATTGATAGAAGAAAATCTCGTAAGTAGCATCTATATATAAGATTTTTTTAATCATATTTGGACTTGATATACATGTATACATATATTATTTTTGAGTTAATGTGTAGGTGTCAAAGGGTGTGACCGACTTGAATCGGCACGGAACTTATAAAGAAGGGCACACGCCTAAAGGATCCCGAACATGTAACGAATATGATCAGGAAGTCTTGGCCAACATAGTAAGTATTATTTTATTAAGACGGGTTTTTAATAACTTTATTGTTCAATTCTTGTATGTCTAACTATCTATTTATTTTAGTAACAAAAATTAAATTAAGTTTATTTAATATATTATAGGAGAATGTTCTGAAGGAGGTTGCGGAAGGGAAATTCACTCCGAGTGGTCGTGACGACGTTCTTGCTAGAGCGATCGGCCGTCCCGAGCATCCAGGTCGATTGAGGGGCGTCCCATTACATGTCGGAGTCACGAAATATTATGGGACAACTAGCTCGAACAAGAAGAAGAAAAATAAGGGGAAGGCTGACATGGTACCATTTGTTATTGTCATTTAAAATTCACATGTTATTATTTTAACAAAATGCTGATTCTACATTTTGGGCGTGCAGGTTCAGTTATTGGCCTCCGTGATACTGAAGATGAATTATGGAGGCAAGCCTTCCGAAGAAGAATTGAAGATGATGGAGGATGTCATTAAAAAGGGTGAGGTAGTGCAACAGATTTGTCAAGAGGCAGACACTACTACCTTGCCAATACATGAGGAGACGGCTGAGAAGATGGGTGAGGTACCTACTGCTGCCGAGGTTTTAATACCTCAAGCCGATAAGGTAAATATGACTTTTTTTTTTTTTTCTGCATTTGTTCTTTCCAGCAGCCATGCCTTTGATTGGTTTATTTTATTAGGTAAATGAGTCTGAAAAGGGGACGCAACTTAAGGAGACGGGTGAGGTGCCTAATGCTTCTGAGGTTTTGATACCTCAAGCCGATAAGGTAAATATGACTTCTTCTTTTTTTTTTTTTTTCTGCATTTGTTCTTTCCAGCAGCCATGGCTTTGATTGGTTTATTTTATTAGGTAAATGAGTCTGAAAAGGGGACGCAACTTGAGGAGATGGGTGAGGTACCTAATGCTGCTGAGGTTTTGATACCTCAAGCCGATAAGGTAAATACGACTTAACCATTTTGAACCTCTGCATTTGTTCTTTCCAGCAGCCATTGCATGCCTTTGATTGGTTAATTAACTTTATAAGGTAAATAACTCTGAAAAGGGGACGCAACTTGAGGAGCCGGCTGAGAAGACGGGTGACAATAATGAGGTATGTAGAATATAAGAAGTTAGTATGAAGATGATATAAGAAGAGGTTTAGATCATAAGAATACTAGAGAGAACATGCTGAGTTTTCAAAAACCCTTGCTGTTGCTTATCACGCACAAAGTGACAGTCTATACTCAAGTGTTTGGTTCTCTCATGGAACACGGGGTTGAGAGAAATATAATCAGTATATGCTGTCAGTGCTAAATCACAAAGTGACAGTCTATTTATAGTACCCTTCAAATATTTGATGACATGTAGGCCAGCATTCAAATGAGGTACCCTAGGTTGTCTTAGAAATTGGTTGAGATGCTGTACTGCATATGAAATATCTGTTTGGACATGTTCAAGTATAATAGCCTACCCACCAACAATAAATACTTGTAACTAACTTTACATTATATACTCAATATAGATCATTTATGACATCTATTATATTTTGGTATTTAGTAAATAAAGTGTATTCTTCAGGCCAAAAACAAGTGGGTAGTTATTCTCACCGACCCTTCAGCATCCGAGGATGTGGTTCGTGTTGCCCGGGGTTTCATCATATACCCACAGCCCAATGACTCAGCGGAAACCATCTTGGTTCATGGCGTACCACTCTTGCCGAATCATGCAAAAGTGGAGATAGCGCTAGTCGCGAAGGGCAGTGAAACCCGTAAAATTCCCGTCCATTCTGTGACGACCTTCTAATTCTGGCAGATGCGGTTCACTGTTTTGTCCAATGGCCTAATAGCCACCTTTTCCTGTCTCGTGATCAAAAAATTCAACAGAATGTAGCCGGGGTTAGAAAAATACATCTAATTTAACCAGCCTTTTGTCTTTGTTCATCACCTTCATAAATAGTGAAATTTATATGTTATATTTTTGTTTTGTAGGTAACAAAAAACATGGATAAGTCTAACTCGATAGACAATAATCTTTCTACTACCTCGTCAAAACAACAACTTGATGAGGTATTTAATCAACTCTCTTTATATTTTAAGTTCTACTATCGCCTCATCATTGAAAGAGCAACTTAATTTAGTTAGCCACATGTAGGTTGTGAAAGGTAGCACACCGCATCATTTCCCCAAGCTGAAAGAGGTCAGGAGTCTATCCCGTACTAAATATCATGGGAACGTTTACATGGAAAAAGTACGAACGGTGGCGATGCTGGACCTTTATAAGGAGGCTGGGAGACGCATAGCAAGCGAGCAATTAATAATTATTCCGCTCGAGCATGATATTGTAGGGGTAGAACGCCAAGCAATGCTGGATTGGGAAATGCTAGCCGTTTGGGCTGGCCTTGACGAGATTGATGTCCAACACCTATATGTTTGGATGAAGTAAGTTTCTTAATAAATTAAATCATGCAGTATTCTAATATTCTGACTAAGATATAGTGTTTTTAATATCGGAATTAAAACCGTCATGTAGGTACTTGAACTCGGTTGTGATCCCCGAGACCAATAATCCACTTGCTCAATACGGATTCCTGTGCCCAAATGTTTTATCTATGCATATCGGGATGTTTTCGTATGAAGAACGTATAGATTATATTGCTGCGGAATTGGCGAAAAACAATAAGCTCATTCTTGCCCCTTATAATGAAGTCGGGTAATATATAATTAATATTACGATTCCAAATACAATTGCATTTTTATATGTTTGGTTATGATGCATGTTGTGCTTGTTAATAATGATGTGTCTCTCGATCTAGGAGACATTGGGTGCTAGCAGCGATCAATCCGACCAAGAAGAAAGTATTTTGGTTGGACTCTTTGCATAAACAACCATCTGAGACCTTTAAGAAGATGATTAGAAAGTAAGTTTATAATACTGATGATTTGGCACATAATATTAAGTTTCATTTATTATTATGAAGTAAGCTTATGTGACTTTCGACCTCTTTCCTTTTTTAAAGGGCCTTTGAGAAGAAAAGTCCAAACGACGGTCAACCGACGGAAGATTCTGATGATGGCCCTACTTTTATTACGATAACAGGGGTACGTATGCGCAAATACAATACCTTAATAATTAAGTGCATTAAACTAATTACGCATATACATCTGTCTTTTTTAATTACGCATTAAACTAATTGGTAATTGCCTTCTCGTCTCTTCGTTTATTATGTAATAATAGGTCCCTAAACAGCCGGATAGCATCCAATGTGGATACTACGTTTGTCGTTTCATGCTGGAGATTATTAGGCGAAGATATATCAGCATTCCAGAAACAGTTAGTAGTTTAATGTAGCTATTATTTACTTTTTTCCATTAGAGCTGATATCTTTTCTGCTATATATGATTGATGTTGCTATGTATGCCTATACTGTTGTTACCCTACTGATCGATGTCTTTTATTTGTTTTATCCGCAGTTTTTAATCAACACGCCACATGTCCCTGAGTACGCTAACCACCATATAGACGAGGTAAGGGACTTGTGGGGCAAATACGTCCTTGAACATTGTTGTAGAAAAGAATAAATGAAACTTAGATTATTTTGGAAGCAGATAGGGAACTTTAATTTGTAGAAGTCATTAGAGCAAATTGTAAGTATGAATTGCTGCTGCTGCTGTACATGAATTGCTCTGTACATGAATTGCTCTGTACATAAATTGCTCTGATTTATATATAGATATATCATTTTACTGCTGCTGAAAGTGGTTTATGCGTGCTGCTACTGCTGCTGATTTATGCAGGATTTTCACTGGCAGGGGAACAACTTACAACGGTTTTTCAAAATTCATTAAAAGCGTTGTAACATATTTCCCACCAAAACTAATCATACCTTTAACAACGGTGTATTCTTAAATAACTGTTGTTATTAAAACTTTCCACAACGGCGTCTTTATTATACACCGCTGTAATTAACTATATTCACAACGGGTTATAAAAACTAATCATACCTTTAACAACGGTTTTAGTAAACAAACCGTTGTTACATATTTCCCACCAAAACTATTCACACGTTTTAACAACGGTGTATTCTGATATACCTGTTGTTATTAAAGCTTTCCACAACGGCTTGATTAATATACTCCGTTGTAATTAGCTATATTCACAACGGTTTTGAAAACCAATAGCGTTGTAATAATCTTTCCCACCAAAACTAATCATACCTTTAACAACGGTTTCATATAACAGAACCGTTTTTGTATATTTCCCACCATAATTATTCACACGTTTTAACAACAGTTATGTAGTAATAACAACGCCTTTGTACCGTTGTTAAAACGATTCACAACGGTTTTATCATTAAATAGGAACCGTTGTTAAAACCTTTTACAACGGAGGCTTTAACAACGTCCACTTTTTAATATTACAACGGTTTTTAACCGTTGTCATAGCTTGTTTTTGTAGTAGTGTATGAAGATTTACAAGTCCCAAGTCAAAGGAAACAAGTTTCAAGTCATTCCGAGCATGATTGACCAAGTTACGACGGTTTTACAATGCTTGCTCAATAACCGTCTCCAACCCCTATTTCCAACCCCTATCCTTTGGGGATATGATTAAAGCTTATTAGGAGATGGAAATAAGGTTCAATAGTGCTTATACACGTCCCCTATCAGGCTTGAAGCTTGGGGATGCGTACAAACAAGAATACAAATCGAAATATCAATTTTGGAGCCAAAGATGCGCCCAAATCGAGGACACCTAAACCCGATCAAGTTTGCCTTAATCTAAGCGTTTGGACACCTCTTCTATCCCTATTAAATTAACATTAATGGCCATAAGTGCGGGTGTCCTTTGACGCATATTCGAAATCCTATAAATAAAGGGGTTTGCAAGCTTTGTAAATGATCAAAAATCACAATTCATCATCACAATCCATCTCAATATCTCTTCTACATTTCGAGTTTAGTTAAGATTAGTTTTATTCTTATTTTCAATAGTTTGTTCTAATAATTCCTGTTTCATCTTAAGTTTACTTTGGAGTTCACTTTCTTGCTCAAGTCCTTACTCTTTGTTTTTGGTAATTTCCATTCTCTTGTTTTGTATCTTCATTTTCAAATCAGTTTCTACATATTGTTATCATGTTCATATTTATAATCTTGTTAGTAGTTAGTTTCATCTATATAATGAGTTAGTAGTTTATTAATCTAGGGTGTAGGGGAAGCATGTCGGATTTGCATTTCTTATCGTTGAATTGGGTTGTGTGAATGATTATTCTTTCTATTCCATGCTTGTATTATATGTTAGTCTTTCATCAAAGTCACAATTGTTTGACTGTACTTGTTAAATTCTTTTCTTTAGAACAAAAGGCGAGAAGGGAATTAATTAGACAAAGCATGAATAGAAGGAAAACCTAGTAAGTTTCGAAAGGCCGCTAGGACCCGTTCTATGGTATAGTAGTACTCATCCCGACAAGGAAGTACCATTTGGCCTAAACATTTTTCGATTTCACTATCTCTTTGTTGATAATATTATTATGCTAGTTTACATGTAGAACCCGTATCCTCTAGATTTCTCATTTATATTGGTGTTATTATTTGCTTTATTTTATCAACCCAAACCTCAATCAATCGAACCAACCTTGATAAAATTCATCCATGACAACTTATTTAGTAACTCTCGTCTCCCCGACATCGAGCACTAACTTCCATAATTACATTCATATGTTATTAGCCTGGTTTAGGGTAGATTTTCTTTGATTTGGGTACGCAATAACCCTGTCAGAAGGCCGCCTAGAGCCTTCTTGTATGGGACCTATACAAGAGCACATTAATGATTATTGAATTTGTGGCCGAACACGTTTGTCGTAGGAGTAGTGTGCCGCTGTGGTCGAGCATGTTCCCTATGTGATTTGAGTATCACTTGTTTGTCGCCTGATTTATAGCACGCATGATTGTTCAGTCTAATTTTAGTATTCACTGTTGGAGGATGAGCATGTTTACCGTGTGATTTGAGTTCTTCATAGTCCATTACATTACCTTACATTTTTATGTTTGTTGATTGAGACTTTGATGTTTGAGACATGGTTTTGCACATCTTTGACATTGTCATCTTTGATGTTTATTTTGTGTATTGATTATTCTTACTCAACCTATGAGTTGACTGTGTGTTTGTTTGTGTGAAAATCTCATCTAAAAACTATATGTTGTGATCCTTGTGATATTTTTTATCAATTATTGAGCAGGTAGTCTTTCAGGTACTTGACTATGCTTTTAGATGCTGATGTGGGGGCATTGGGAGGATGAATGGAGTTGTGCCTAGAAATTAGCTTTATTTTTGTCAATATTGGTAGACTAGACATTTATTTCCGCTGTTAGTATGGATTATCAGTTTTGGAATTTTGTATTTATATTTCACAAAAGTCTTTACTTTATCATTATTTTTTCTGGATTGTAGTTTTGATGTGCACAATCTCGATAATTCAAGATGGTAGCATCCTTAGTTACTTGTGAAGGTCTTGCTAAAGGCTTACGAGTAAATGGGGGTGTTACACTCGCTTCTAATTAAGCTTATTGATTTTGCAAAACGTATTATCTGATATTGAGTTTTAATTCATTTTGGCAATCTTTCTCAAAGTTTCTGTTGAATAATTATTCAATTTCTTCAGATTTGCTTAGTTCTCTCATCTCTTAAGTATACGCCAGTAGCTTTTTATTATGCGTGTGAACTTATTTTGGAGACCAAATGTTGTATTTTTAAATTTGAACGAGAGCTATTAAGGTACGAGGTTCTACTCAAATCGCACGATTAGAGAAGATCCCGGGAATTCGTTTGTAATTAGGTAGGTTTATCAAAGAAAAGATTAATAAGAGAGATAGTGGATGTAGCCTTTAAAGATAGTGGACGTTGACTTTAGAAAGTAGGCTGAACCATTATAAAGCTCTTGTGTTTTCCTCTTTTCTTCTCCTGATTTTTACTTGTTTATGTTATTACTTCGATTTTATTGATTTGAAGAATCCAGTATTGTTGATCTCTATCATTGGAACAATGCATTGAACTATTGAATTCACATTTATGCCGATTGAATCGATGTTCATTCTTTTATTCATTTTTAAAAGGTATATAATTCATTGTCTTCTAATGTAAAGTACTGGATTCATAAGCTCGATTGAATCAAGTGTTAGTAAATCATAATCTCATTGTAGGACATAGGTGTTAGTAAATGTCACACTGATAATTTGCTCGTTTAAACACAACTATAAAATAATAAAAAGACCAAATTGAGGAGACATTTGAAAACTAGTCTAAGAAACGAAGATAAATATGGTATCTAAGTCAAAAGTTCTTTTTTAGGATAGGAGAGCATATTGAAAGATTGGTTTCTTTGAATAAAAATTGAGTGAGGAAAAACTGGAAGATCTTCAAACAACTAACAATTACTCTGTATATCATAGTATGTGATATTTACAATTTTACATGACAACTCTATAAAATAAAAGGAGCCTAATATATCATGAAATACCCTATCAAAAATGGGCACACAATGCCTATTGAAAATGCTTTACTTGATGATAGAAAATCCAACTAATCTCAATATGCAAATACATCATATAAATTCCTCGCCAAAATGAATAAAATAACCCAAAAAAACCCCTTTAAACACTTTTTTAATCACCCCAACAAATAAGGCATAATAACCTTGCAATAAGCCGCATTAATTTTACCCTGGAATTTCAAAGCTACACAATGTTGCTGTTGTACTATGGCGAAAAGCCGTGCATGTTGAACGATTATTACCTTTTGTTAGAGTCCACAATTTGCAACATCAATTTGGATATTATAGAACTCTATAGGTCTTCTTTTCTGTGCTTTAGTATCCAAAGGATAAACAAAATTTGTTTGGTCTCATTTCTATATTTTGTACAAGTTTATCCTTAAAACTAAAAGGTCTGCATCACGGAGCAAGCAACAGCTTGAGCCCAATGTCGTAATTTTGTTTTCACTTGTTCAGGGTTGTCTCCTGCAAAATTGAAGTTCAAAGATGATATACTGATACAGATAATGCAATTACTCATGTACAATGATGGAACAAGATTAATTTGAAATTAAATGCAACAAAAACACAAATTCTGAAGCTAAACTCGATTTGAGATTAAAGTATATAAACACTTCATATTATATACTTTTTTTCGTGGTGTAAGCTCCATAATTTTAAATGGTATACAAGTATTACCGTTGTCTCAAATTATAAATTCAAAGGCATATAACCTAATTTGGTGTTTTAGATATCAAGAATTTACCGTCGTGGATACAATGTTCAATAATTAAGAAATTAGCTAACAATCATGTTTTTTATTATTATTAATCAAGCGGTATGGTTTTTTTATGATTGATCACATTTATTTATTATATATATATATGTTATAGTCTTATAAAATTTTTATTATTCTCGTTAAGCAACTCGTATTTATTTTACTGATTGTATGACAATTTTATACCTCATATATATTGTACCATTTAAATATCCCTAAGGAGAGGATTTTCTATTTTTCTACTCGCTTTTCTCAAATTTCACAATATCTTACAATAATATTTTACAATAATATCTTCAAATGATCACACTAACATATCATATGACTACGTATGTTAAATACGAAAGAAATTAGGCATCGCACCCGCTTACAGTCATACTCCCTATCTTGATAAATATTTTCATTTTTTCATGAAAAAATAAAGAAGAAAGAAAGAATGTGTTTTAAGAAGTTTTTATAAAGAAAAATAACTTGCACATGGAATAAATTTACCAACTTGCATATATTTAAAAGAGAAAAATAAAAAAATGTTGGCATGGTAGAGTGTTCACGAGACAAGGGATAACGTTGTGGTGGTCCAGGTTCGACTCTCCTTCGTCCATTTTTTTATTAAAAAACTATAAACATAAATAAATGATTGAAATTCGTAAAGAAGATAAATGTAAAGAAATGGTAATTGATGGAGTATAACGTAGTGTCGTTTTATATACATTATAAAATCAAAAGAGTATTTTAAGTGATTGTGAAAGAGAAGGTATATGAGAAAATTGAAAAGAGAAAATATGCAGCAATCCAATCTTATATATAACGCAGGATTTTAAGAATCTCGTGTTTAATGTATGACATTTTATGTTATTGTCAAAGTTAATATACGAGCGGTAACTCTTATTTGAGTTCTTGAAACATATATATCTTTTTGTGACATTCTGGAACTGTCTAATTTTTTTTCAACACTACTAGATATTCATATCTTTTGAATATTCTTTCAAACTTCATCCATAAAAAATTTAAGGACAATATTAATTAAAAAAAACATGAACAAAATACCTGGGCCACATATTTTCCAAGACTCTTCACTCGTAGGACTATCCAAAGACGAGGAACGACCACCCATGGAGCTAGCTGAACCTTGACTATGAGGTGTGGACACCGGG
The DNA here is from genome assembly GCA_022085475.1 of Heliosperma pusillum. Lineage (NCBI taxonomy): Eukaryota > Viridiplantae > Streptophyta > Magnoliopsida > Caryophyllales > Caryophyllaceae > Heliosperma > Heliosperma pusillum. Next base: position 47,429 of record JAIUZE010006216.1, on the reverse strand, counting down.
CTCGGCGATAACTGCCGGTTCACAGCGAAATAAATGTCTAGAGCAGGCAATGTATTGCAAAGCCGTTGTCCAACACGTTCATTGAACCCGAAACCAAGCTCTATTGACCCTTTTAGCTCGTTAAAGTCCTCGTCTGTCAAATCTCCTACATCAATTGCTGTTAGACTCTTTTTCCTTTCTTGCCTTAGTATTTGTCGACGTCTCTTTTCCCATGCTTTATCTCTTGGTGTCTCACACATTGATAATTGTTTTGACAACTTTTTCTTGCTTTTCCAAAAGGGTGGTGCGTGGACTAGTCGTTGTAGTTCCTCTGACTCGGATGACTCGATTAAGGTGATTACATTGTTGGTGGTAGATGGTTTAGGTGTGTTGAATCGAGAACGATTTTTAAATGGTGGTGGAGGTGGTGGTGGCGGTGATGGTGTCTCTATGGAAAATAATGTTCCTTTTAATTTCGAGTCCATGTTTACGTTGTTGCAAGCAAATAACTTGCAATAAGATATGAAAGGGCCGTGGCAGCCAAAAGCTGCCGCGGCCGGGTACGAAAAGTAGGACGAGTATGTAAATAATGAACTAAGTAGGCCCCGAGGTAACAATGCTAACAATCTTATTGATAGAGATTTTACTACAAAATTGAATTTTGTAGTTCTATATTTTTTTAGCTTGGGTTCTTGACAAAGAAAGGAGAAGTTGTGACAAGAAACCCAGCTAATTTTAGGGGAAAACGATAGGAAGAAGGGTTTAATGCAAACTAAGATAAGCATTGGATATGAGTGCTGTTTTTACGTCCAACCATTGAAATGTATACAAGTTTTTTCCATCAGTTTTATAATTGCAGGGATAGTTATATATTCACAATTTGCTATGTTAAGATATTGATAGTTAAACTAGTTAATTTTAGTAAAAAATCAAAATAAGATTCTTCCACAAATCAAGGGAGTTGTAAAAAATGGTCATGTCGAACAAACAATGTTTATCCTTGTTTTTTATATACACAAAATGTTGTACCAAAACATTAAAATCAAAGTTGTATAAAATTCCACAAACTATTCTTCACAACTTATTAAGAAAAATTGTTGTATCAAAATTACTTGATCTCATTATTCCTTTGCTACTTTTTTAAAATTATATTTATATTATATTTAACTATACAATGCACTAGACTTTTAAAAAAGTCTTTATAACAACCTGCGTGACTCGTTAGGATGACATTTAGAAATTAGTGAGCGTTGAAAGTTAGCAGTTGACCACTAAGATTGAGTTTTCATTCAAAATTTTATTTTTTATTAATATATTATGTTGTTCTTTACAATAATAAGTTATGATCGGTGTAAAGTGTATGTGATGCAGTAATTCTATAATTTTTGATAAAGTTTTAGTGTATTTGGGGCTGTTATTTAGGATCGAAGAATGGAGGTTAAAGAGTGTTTTTATGGGGTGTTTAAACACAGGACTGCGAGAGGAAAGGGTTGGGTCAAAATCGCATCCAAAATCAGGCTGAAAACGATTCCAAAACGAGCTCAAAAGATCGTTGTAAAATCGAGTTAAAAACTCTTTTTAAAATATCATTTTAAACGATAAAATAAAACTATAAAATTGACTTTTCACGTCGAGTTTAATAAATTGAGTTAAGAAATTATTTAAAATCGTAACTTTAATTTATTTTTAAAATGAACGCAAACGATTAAAAACGCATTTATAAATGACTTCAAATCAAACGGATTCCTTAGGGTTAAAAATATTTCATTAAAAATTAATTTTAAACTTTTCAAATTAACTTAAATAAATTATTTCAAACTCATTTAAATAATCAAAATTAATCAAAATATCATTATTATATCATAAAAAACGATCTCCATTAATTGGCGGCGTCGAGACGATATTACAATTTGTTCTATCATCATCGGGTGATTTGCAGGAGTCTAGTAAATTCCAATATCGATAGTGTGACAACCCTCGCGAATGCGGAAATATAAAACATACAAGCATGTGAAATAATATGCGGAAATACGGTATTTTAAAAACTTTTATACATGCAAGATAGATTATACGAGGAATGTCAAAATATTACAAACTAAGTACGAAATACTACAAAGAGACGGGGTCTCTCGAAATGTTAGCAAAGAACAAGTGTTTAGCAAAACTAGCTAAAATCGTCTAGAGGTGAAACTTCCAGGGACAACGCCCGCTAGCTCACACCCGAACCCAAAATAGCATAAGCAAAAAGCCATCCATGCAAGCAACCTGTTCATTCATGAAAAACATGAACGCCACAATCAGTGGGGAGTAACTCCGGGTTCTCCCAGCCATATCACATTAAACTTACATAGAAGGAAATACAAAAGTAAATCATGCATATATAGATATACATGTGAGATACGATAAGGATAGATAGGCAATTCATTATCCAATGATAAGAGCATAAGAGTTACAAGTCCGAATCCATCATGTTATACAAAGACTCGGGGGAAAGACACTTAGGCAACCGAATACGCTCACTAGGGCTTGCATCTCACGTTAGCGATATAAGTTTGATAAGATTGAGACTCGACAAACAACCATGCCAAGTCATTCGATGATCACAATTAATTCATCATATTATCATCCATTCAAACGACCAAATTGACGGTGCCAAGTCATGCAATGACCATGAATACAATCATGAAATCACGCATTCCAAGCAACGACATAAGACGACAACTCTCACGGTAAATGAAACGCACTAGCACCGTGTACTGGCAAGTATGATTAAAAGGCATCCACGGATCACTTTCCCTGAACGCATACACGATTCAATCCATTTCTATATGTAACTAATTTCCTCCTGGTAGGAACGATAATAATAAGGCTCCTAATCTAAACCTGGCCAGATTCTCGGAATCACATTTTCCGATTCGACATGCGATGACGTTTCGCATCCAAGACTCGGTCAATCTATGACGCCGAGTACCCCAAATTCGGTAGATCAATTCACGAAAGAGGCGGAAAACGAGCTCAAGCCTCATAACATGCGGTACGCTACATGCAAATAACACCACCTCGCAAGTACACAACATTTGACGGCCGGGTCGATCAACGCATAGCGTTCAACTCCCAACAACGTCGTCGTATGCCCACTAACACATGCATTTAAGCAGTAGGATACCTCTCCGTTCCGACATTCCAGCCTTACGAACGGGAAGGTAGCCAAGGGAATGAGAGTACAAAGCACAAGACAAAATAGTGCTCCAACCGTATCATTTGTAAAAACCGACTCAAAGTGGAACATACCAAAAACCGTCACAAAACATGTGATACAAGCGAATGAAATATCATATATCCAAAACATGAATATTATAAGTCACTACGTAAAATTATACGATAAACGAACGATCGGAATTATTATAAATGAAAACTGTAAACAAGAAATTCAAACAACATTCAGCAGGTGCCAGCCGGTCAGGCTGACCGGCTGCCGGTCTACCGGCTCAGGCCAAAAGTCATACGAAAATCAACATGAAACATCAGTGTGTCCCAGCCGGTCAAGGTGACCGGCTGTCGGCTACCCGGCTGGGACCAAAGGAACATTTGAAAAAGAAGGAAGAAGGGGGGTGTCTCAGCCGGTGGTCTGACCGGCTGCCGGTCGACCGGCTGAGACCCAAGTCATATTCCAAAATCACGTAAAAATGCAACAATATACAGCCACTGCCCCAGCCGGTGGTCTGACCGGCTGCCGGTCGACCGGCTGGGGTCCATATGCACGAAAATCATCAAATTCACCAAGGTTCAACTTTTAATAATTATCGACTATCATTCTAATTCATCATTTCTCTTATGAATACTCAATAAACAACATCCATCAACAATAATACAAGTCATAAGTTTACTAACCATAATCTAAATACGGTTTCTATCCTAGAAATCACGTAAAAAACGTAAATGATATCGAGTAACCCTTCACCGTTACCTTTAAGCGTCTTCACTACTCGTCAAGCTCCTCTTCAATTAGAAAATAGTCTTTGTCGGGATCTTGGAGGTCACCAGCTACAAATAGATCATAAAAGATGAATTTACTTCACCTTGAGAAAGACGGAAAGTTTGAAAAGCGAGAAAGACGGTAATTTTATTATCAATACGGATAGAGGAAGGTAAGGGGGAAAGAATAAGACGAACTTACGAGAATTTGAGCAAGAAACGATTGAGCTACGATGATTCAAAGATGGATAAAAAAGGAGGCAAGGGTTTTGCTTTTGCTTAAGGAAGAAGTAAGGTTTTGGTGTTTGAGTGAATGAAATAGGTTAAGGGAGTATGAGGGAAATATAAGGGAAAAAGTCAAAGAAAGTCAAACTCGCCTTAAGACGGGATTCTTATGGAATCTCGCGGAAATTCCAAATACGAACTCGGAAGTTCTAAATTCGACTCGGAACATAAAATTCTAAGTTAAAACTTAAATTTGCTGAAAGGTATCCGTAAAATATTTTCACTAGAAAAATAGGGTACATTTCCGGGTGTTACAATCACCCCACCTTTTAAAAAGTTTCGCCCTCGAAACTTGAGGGAAAGAAAAATACCTTACTCGAAAAGACTCGGATATTTACTACGCATAGAAACTTCAGTTTCCCAAGTCTCTTCTTCGACATTAGCACTTCTCCACAAGAGCTTCACTAAAGGAACTACTTTACTTCTCAACTTCCTATCCTTACGATCTAGGATGCGGATCGGCTTTTCTTCAAAGGATAAAATCGGTTCAAGCTCGGGCATTTCAACTTGAAAGACATGGCTTGGATCACTAACATACTTTCTCAATTGAGAAACATGGAATACATTATGAACCTTAGACAAATTCGGGGGCAAATCCAACTTATAAGCAACGACACCAATCCTTTTCACAATATCAAAGGGTCCAATGTATTTCGGGCTCAATTTACCCTTAACACCGAACCGTTTAACACCCTTCATTGGAGATACTTTCAAGAACACTTTATCTCCAACCTCGAATTCTAACGGCCTTCTTCGGATATCGGCATAAGACTTTTGACGGTCTTGAGCGGCCTTCATTCTATCACGAATGACCTTCACATTATCAATGGTTTCAACAAGAACATCGGGGCCTAAATCACGAACATCACTCAATTGATTCCAACATATAGGACTCCGACATTTCCTTCCATAAAGAGCTTCATATGGAGCCATCTTGATAGATGCATGATAACTGTTGTTGTAAGAAAACTTCACCAACGGTAGACTCTTTTCCCAACTAGACTGGAAGTCAAGAGCACAAGCCCTAAGCAAGTCTTCTAAAGTCTGAATAGTCCTCTCAGTCTGACCATCCGTAGCGGCATGAAAAGCATACTCATCAACAACTTACTAACCATGGCTTCTTGCAAAGCTTTCCAAAATCTCGAACAGAATCTCGGATCTCGGTCGGATATAATCTCCATAGGAACACCATGATATCTAACAATTTCATCCACATAGGCTTTTGCTAAACGATCCAAACTCCAAGTTTCTTTGATCGGAATAAATCTAGCCCACTAGGTCAAACAATCAACAACAACCCAAACGACATCTTTACCTCCAACGGTCCTCGGCAAAGCCATAACTAAATCCATAGAAATAGATTCCCACTTCCATAGCGGAATATCCAACGGTTGTAGCAATCCACCGGGCCTCTTGTGTTCAATCTTCACTTGTTGGCAAGTAAGACATCTTCCAACATAAGATACAACATCACCCTTCAAGTTCGGCCACCAAAACTGTAGCTTCAAATCCTTGTACATCTTATCACCTCCGGGGTGAATAGAATAAGGGGAAAGGTGAGCTTCATCAAGAACTCGCTCCCTCAAATCAAGAGCATTAGGAACAAATAAACGACCATGGAAACGAAGAACACCTTCATCATCAAACTTGAAATCTTTACCTTTACCTTCAAGAAGTTTGGCTTGAATAGACTTGTAGGTAAGATCATCAACTTGGCTTTCACGGATTTCAGGGAGAAAAACAGGCTCGGCAGTCATAGCACCGGCATAAACAAATCCACGCTCCACGAATTCCAAACTCAACTTTCGAAACCCGGCACAAAGATCATCGGGTAATACCCGCATAGCATTCAAAGCATGAGAAGCTTTCCTACTAAGAGCATCGGCAACAACATTAGCCTTCCCTTCATGATACAACAACTCAAAATCATAATCATTTACCAATTCCAACCATCTTCTTTGCCTCATATTCAACTCTTTTTTAGTAAATATGTACTTCAAACTTTTGTGATCGGTGAAGATACGACAATGAACTCCAATTAAATAATGTCTCCACACTTTCAAAGCATGAACAACAGCGGCCAATTCTAGATCATGAGTAGGATAGTTCACTTCATGAACTCTCAACTGCCTTGAAGCATAAGCCACCACCTTCCGAT